>QUSF01000025.1:10123736-10272741 GCA_003676055.1 Chloebia gouldiae
TTTTTTTTTTTTTTTTTTTTTTTTTTTTTTTTTTTTTTTTTTTTTGGCCACACTTATTTTATCCTCCCTAATTATCAGTACCTCTCAAGATTTGGTGGTATGGAACATGGCTGCAAACTTGGTTTCCAGGATGGGGGAAATCTTGTTGACCAACCCAGGAAGAAAGCTTGTACCTCATGAGACAGTCTCAGTCTCCCTTTGCTAAGTTATTGCATGTGTTACTGGCTTCTAGTAGGTCAGATCTAATAAAAAGTAGCATTTTATTTGTCTCCTGTCACTGGAGCTGGGCAGCTTCAGAATATCAAACAGTTTCATCTCATGTAAATATCAGTGTTTTATTGCAAGTAAATAGGGTCAGGGTGGTTATCTCAGTGCTCATATTTATCTTGTGCTGTTGAGGAATGGCAGGTAGCCAGCAAACCATTCGGTGGAATTCTGCATTCTGTCATCTGTCTTCTGGCTGCAGGCAGGGCATGCTTTCTCTCTACCACTGTATTTGCTATAAGTCACTGTAAAAATTGGTACGTTTTATAGAAGGAGTCAGATGTTTTCAGCTTCACTTTGTATCCTAAGTGGAATTTTACTGTCTGCTGTCATGGACTTCTAATTCTTATTACACTGAAAATAAATAGAAGTAGTTTGGCTTCCACACAGCCTTTGAGCCTGACAATGTGCACTGATGGAGCTGCAGCCTTGTGTGTTGTCTCCAGCAGCAGCAAGGGCTTATATGCACTGTGCGCTTCATGAACACAGCACCCAGGCATGCCCCACCTCAAACAATTTAATTTCCAGAGTTTAGAAATTTAGGTTTCTAGGAATTAATCAATCCAGCTCAATTAAAACCAACTGACCCAGCAGACGTGCTAGAGTTTGTGACACCAATACAAGGAGCAGGCCACAAGGATGGCACCTCCTTTGGCTGTTGACCATGATCTGGCAGCCTGGATTTCTACTGCATTGGGAGAGAGGAAACAAGGAAGGAAAAAACATGGAAGTATTATTCCAGAACTCCGTGATCTCCTTAATGACCAAAACTTCCAGGGCAATAAAATTAACCGCTTAAAAAGAAACTTTCTTCCATTCACAGCAGGATTTTAAGGAAGGACAAAACATGCTAATAGCCACTAAATTAATTTATCTTTACATCTTGGATTGTTTGTTTTCTTGTTTTTGGGTTTTTTTTTTCCTTGAGTGATATTAAAGCTTGCACTTCCCAAAGGAGCATTAATAAAGTTGTAGTCCTCATGGCACACACACAGGGGTTCCACTTCCTGGTGCTGCTGTGCAGTATAATCCTTGAGCTCAATGCACCCACCAGATCCTCATGTCACATGGACACTGCAACATGCAAAGAATAACTTAAAGGCCCAAATGTCTTAAGAGAGCATCTGGATAAAAATCAGCCTCAGCTCAAATCTAACCAGAATGTAATTTTTATATCAATCTCTCTCCTTCTAATCCCTTGTAGGTGGATTTCAGAAAATTATATTAATAAAACACTGGACAGAGTGGTTATTTGAAGAGTAACAAACTTCAATTATTATTTAATTAAATGCATGTACATACATCTTATTAAAAGTCATAAATTATATGAGAAAAGGAAGCTGTCTATAGCCACATATGATGAGCATTTTAGGAAAAAAAATACTATATAATTGATAAATGTAGTATTTAATGTATGAACTAATGAATGCTTACAAAAAAGGCTGTTTGACAGATGTCTGTATAAACTTAAGAGATTTATTAATAACCTTCCATTATAAAAAGAAATCTGTCTTTTCAAATTATTTAATAAACTACTTTTTGAAAGTTTGATATGCAAGGATACAGTACTTTTCACAATATTACTCTGATTTATAGCCACAGTTTAGATATTACATGTCTTTCACCACACGTATCTTTTATACTGTCAAATAGCAATACTAGAGGACATCAACTGATATAAATAATCCACAACTGCACACAAATCATGACTACTGATTAGGAAAGCAATTATCATATTAAAAGAGTTCAACAGGGCTCAACATACTGTAAAATTAGAAATCAGTCAATACCACAGCCATTATATAGAATAGCATTGATTGGACGTACTAAATGTGAGCCTTGATGACAATTGATCACAATGAACTCTCTTCACAGAGGAGTCTGGTACACTAATTGAGGAGCCATCCTTAAACTGAATAATAAATAGAGGAGGAGGGGAGAGGAGAAATGGCTAAGTGCTGCCTGTCTGTGCAGCGAAACAATAAAAAAAGAACCAGGAAGGCCTCTGTATGCTGGATGTCCACTAACTTCCAAGCCTGCTTTTCAAACAACAAATGAACCTGTCAGCTCCTCACAGGTCATCTCCACAATGTGTGCCACTGCTGGGAAACCTGCTCAAAAGAGTCTGAACAACACCTCAGAAGAAACATTTCCAAAAGCAAATCACAGAAGAGGCCAGAAACCCCAGAAGTCTCATCTGTGACACATGTGACCAATCTCCAGTGGTCTGCTTGAAATCAGGACCCAGACTTCACGTGTAACCAAAATTTGTTCCTTAGAGTGAGGAGCTGCCCAGGCTGCTTTTCTTGGTTTTGTTCACGTCAAGCTGCACATGGAAGAATTTGAGTGAAACACTGTGTTATTAAATTTGGCACTAACAGTTTGTAGTTCTCACTACAGGTCAAGGAAATGCATGCTGGTAGGAAACAAGTTCTGAACATCTTCATTATCCTGAAAACTTATTCTGAAAGTATCCCCAGGCCCAGATGAAGATCAAACAGCATCAAGGTACTGAAGAAACGCATTCCAGCAAATGCAAATGTTGTACTGCCTCCAGGAACATCCCAGATTTGTCACCTCTACTGAGTGTTAAAATAAAATAATTAAAAAAAAAAAAAAGCTCAGGGGTTAGACCCTTACCAGATTTTGAAAGAACTAAAAGACAGAAGTAGTTCTGATTTTGGTTTGTGACAGGAAAGAGATGGCCTGGAGAAACCCCACACAGTGAAGGCTGCTGAAACTTTAAGCAAGCACAAGTTTTGCAGGGAGTAAACCACGATCAGTGTTCAAAAATGCAGTGTTCAGAGTATGCAACATTATTGCTACATTTTCATGGTTTCCTGGAAATGGCAGAGCAGGTTGTGCAATGTGGCAGCCACCCTCTGGCCACAGAGAGCAACGCACAACTTTCCCAGGCATTGTCCTGGGGAAGGCTCTGAGAAGATCAGAGAAAAGAATGATAAACAACTCTTATCTTCACTTGCTGCACCTGTTGTTGTGAACATGTGGAATGTGTTATGGAGATTTGTTTACCAAAGGGTGATTTCTTAATTGGCCAGTGGTGATGGTGTTTGGAATCAAGGACCAATTAGGCAAAACTGTATCAGACTGTCGGGAAGGGCGATGGGCTTGTTAATAAGTATAATATAGTATAATAAAGCGATTGATCGGCCTTCTGGAATCATGAAGTCAATGCTAATTATATCCCCACGGGGACCCACGCCACAACAGCACGAGGCAGTTTGCTGCCAATGACTGGACGCCACCAGATGGCCCTCGTTGCATATTTCTAATGCTCAGCCATGCACCTTGAACAGCCAGCCACACGGGAAAAGTCAGAGATGGGCATTTAAATGTCCCCAAATGTAAGACAGCAGTAGAAAAAGACATTCGAAGCCAAAGGAATAAATGACTTGAGCTACACCAGTCAGTTTTGTTACAGAGAAAGATCATTATAAAAATGAGTACATTGCCCTTGTTTCATTATGGACCTAAAGGAGACCTTTTGAAAATATATCAGGTTTTCCATCCATACATCTGTTAAAACAGTGATATCTTCAAAAATTAGAAGCAGCAGCTGTTTTTGTTCTCTACCCCACCCACATAGCAGGAGGGAGTTACTTTATTCACTTATTCCAACCTACACTTATTTTCAATTTGTGGCTCATTTTCTTAGGCAGCTCAAGTTTGGGATGAATACACCCTAGACCACTGTGGTTTGTTTCAGTTTCCTGATATATTAGTGCCACAGCAACTGTTGGCATCCCTCATGTGCTTCAATAGGTACCAGCTAGCAGCACCAAATTAAAAAGCAAGGCTACCTAGAATGTAGGTCTTCCCTGCACGCATTAGCTGTATCATATTTAATTTGGAGATTAGGTCATCCAGTCAATTAAAAGAACAAGGCTCCGTGATTAAGGGAAAATAATGGTAAGCAATAGAGGAAATTTGTGCTCTGGAGGAATACAGAATTCACAGGCTTGTCCAAGATGAAGACATGACACATCTTGTCTATGTTGTTTGCACAGCTATCAGACAATAAATACATAAAAAAATATAACAAGCAGAAACATTACTTACACTGACAGGGTTTGTGGGGTTTTTTTTTCCTTATTTGGTTTAATTTTGGGTATTAATTGCCTGGTCCATCCAAATACTCTACTTGCTTCCATTTTAGCCTATCATTTGTCACAAATGAGCACAAGACCAATGCTGCATTTGATCCTGCAAAGGTACATGGTAAAAAAGAGGAACTCTAATAGTTTCGAAACCTGGTTCCTACAAGACCAGTGAAAGATGAGTAAAGAGGAGGAGCAACACAATTTCAAGATCCTTGATTGTGAAAAATAAACTGTTTGTCAGCTTCCCACTCATGTTGTTGTCATAAGAACATATTTTCTTTTACTGTTACCATACCCTCCTGGTGGAGGAGGGAAACACACTTATCTGTGGAGACCTTTTGGATAATAATCAATTCCTCCATAACCTAGGCAGTCTAAGGGCAATATACAATTTCAGGTAAAAGCAATTGCCAAGGCCTCTGGTGATATATTCTGTATTTCATTTGCATTTCAAGAGAAAAGAAAGGAGGAGGTGGAAGATAAGTAAAGAAAATAACACCAAAAATCAGAAACACTTCTTTAAAGCAGGGCGAGACAAAGTAGTCTCTATTTCAAGTCAGATTGGCATTTTTACCAACTGCTAACAAAGTAAACGCCACTTATATTTGACAAGTTCATGGGTTCATCACTTGCTTTATATTACCCCATTCTATATGTAAGTACCCACTTCACAGAGTTTTCAGCTTGCTTTGCTAAAACAGCTAAAAAATGGCTGAGAAAATACTGACAATCCCACCATACCCTCACAAATGACACGTAATACTCATACATTCAGAGGTCTGAGCTTTACTTTTACACGACTTGTAGTCATAACCAAAATGAGGATCACACATTCCAAGACACCCCTTGATGAGCTGGAGAAGTGTGGCAGGACAGGAAAAAAAGGCACAAAATTTCTTACAGAAGCAGAAAATTTCTCTTCCGGCAGTTGTTCTTTATCTCCCCATATTTTCCTGTGTCTGGCCCCTCTTTTTCCCTATTCGGTCTCCCATTTACCTCTGAGAACAAAGAAAGTACACAATAGTGCAGAAGAATGCTCTCAAAACTTCTCTTACTGCAGTCTCTGTTAGCAACTCTCAGGAATTAGTCACACAGAAAGACAATCTCCCAGTTTTAAACTCTGGCACACCAAAAACATTTGAGAGTTACCAGGATTTTCAATCAGATTTCTTCACATTTTATACCTAGAAAATAAATCAACAGCTTAAACAGCCATGGAAGCACATCTACTATGGTTGAGAGTAAGCAGACCTGTTCCAAATCAGAAGAACCTGAGGCAATTTTCCTTACTACTTGGTGGCTTTCCTTTTAGTCTGGGTGGCTAAAAGCTGTGCAAAAGGGGAGATTCTCCTACTGCTTACTCATGACACCAACACTTAGACTGACTGATCCACCAAAGAAATTCACATACCTGTTGCAATGCCAGGCCTGGCCACAGAAGAGAGCTCAGGTCTGTGTCATGTAGCCCCAGGGCAATTATCACTTCTGTTAGCCCCTCCACTGGACATTGTTTTTCTAGAGTCTCCAGGGCTGGGCAGAGTTGTATCTGTGCATCTGTCCCTCTGTAGGATGTATTTGTGCTCTCAAGACTGATCCTCTGTCTTTTCTGAGACTTCAGCCAATGGACTGCTGTCATGTAAGCATTATTAACTGTTCTTACCAAGGTCTGTCTTAAGAGCACCTTGGCCAAAACAGCAGCTATTTGTGTGTTTCATTAGGGACATTCAGATAGTTAAAGAAGCCTGATCCTTTGATATGAGAACTACTTACCAGGAGAGCAAATATTTTATACCAACAAATGCTATAGGAGATGGAAATATTCCCACTGCATACTCCTTAAGTGCACTTGCTCTGTTCCTGGAGGATGGGCTTGTCAGAGGCCAAATCCTCAGCCTTCACATCCAGCAGTAACAGAAGCAAGCATCTATCCAGAAATAACAGCAGCAGAGGACAGTGGACATCACATCATAGGTTTTCCTTAATTTGTGTAATGCATAAAAACAGACTCAAAAAGGGATCAAACAAAACCAGAAGATATGATTTAAAAACACAGGATATTTTCTGTGATATTGTCCTTGGCTGCGATTAATTTACCTCAGCTTCACACACCCAGACATCAGGGACATGATGCCCTGGGCACTGTTCTGCTCTTTGTCACAGCAGAAAACTTTCTACAATGCCATCCCTGGTCTTATGACATGGAGGAGAAAGTCACCATCTGCTTTTCCCCTCTGACATACAACACTTCCTCTCTAACATGGAATTCAGAAAACATATTTTTGGTGAAATGCTTCATGTCTTCTGACATCAGGAGATCCATCTCTAGAGCAACATGGTTACTGTGGCTCACAGGAGCATTGCTAGTCTAAGTCGCTGAGAAAGAGTCTAGCAGTACAGAGGTGATTTATTGTAAGTTACCATTCAAGTCCTCAAGGTATTGCAAATATTTTAAAGTCATATTTTAATGAACATAATTAATTTTACTGTAGATTCTTCTCAGCATCAGGAGAATTTTATTAGCATATTTTATGTTTTCCTATTTATAACATTATAGTACTTTGCTTTAAATAAGGATATCTCTTCATTGTTTCCCTGTTGTGTCACATGCAAAATATCTTACAGGGACAGAAGAAAAACATGTTTGGTTTAATATAAAGCCAGACTATTTTCTGGTAGAGATAAGTCGTGGAAAAATGCGATAAAATAAATAGCATTTAACAAACATTTCCGTTTCCCACAGATCCATTTTCTATTACTATCTGGCAATATTTTTTCTGTTGCTCTTCCTTGAAAGACTCTTTGACCTTTTTCCTTTTCAGTCCCCCATCCCTGAAAGATAAAGAAAAGAAACAGCGTTAAACTCACTTCAGGGCCAAGGCAGGACAACATTACTATATTTAGACGATGCAGTCAAAGCAGTTTCCACTCTTAATGTAGACATCTGTAAGACAATGCTAAGTGATTTATACTGCCAAGACTTACAACACTACAATTCCCTTCTTTTAACCCAGCATCTAACAGGCAATTAATTTTCACCTAATACTGCCTGCTGTCTAGATCCACCTGTCAGTTCTGTTTCTCTCTATCTACTATATTATTCTAATTATTCTAATGTAATTGTTCAAGTAATAAAGTAACATTTTCTGAATCAGAGTCAGTAAGGGTGGTGGACTACAGTGCAAACAAAGTTTTAAAAAATTCCATGCTAATACAGAGCACCTTTAAAAACAATTCCAGAGGTGTTGCTTCTTACCAAGGAAGCACAGACATTCCTGCCCGAGCAGCGATGACAGCCTTGACTCTGTCAGCAAAGTGAACAGCATCTTCTTCTTCCTGAAAAAAATATATGAATTAATTGCTTTACAACATAGACATTTTCTCTATGCCTCACTTAAAAATTCAGGTTTTGTCAGACAGCAGGCAGTAGGGTTTATGCCAGACCCATAAGCCAAATGTGAGCAGTTCCAGCTGATCCTGGCTTGCCTCCAAAAAGAACTACATGGGAGGCTTTCTGGTTTCTGGGACAACCTCAGACAACACACAGCCTGAAGTCCCAGGTCTGACCAGAGCAGGGGATGCATCCTACATAAATCCAAGATTGTAGTGTTGCTTCCTGGGCTTTGTCCATTAAGTTATCAATAAGGATTAAGAACACCTTCTATAGTAATGCAGACCTCCTTCCAGACAACATTTTACAAGCACTTTTAAAACATACAAAAGTGTAAGAACCTCTTTGACCATCGGTGGCAGGTACCACACATTGCAGACAATTGCCCAGCTGGTTAACACATTAAAAGCATAGGTCATCATGGAATGCTTTGTGCTGTTCCAGAAGGCATCTCCAAAGCGGGGGTCATACTGGAAGACAAGAAGAATACGCTGCCTTGATTTAAATCATATAAAATGCCTCTTTTTTTTGGCCACAAAGTCACAATTCAGCTTAAGGGGCAAATCTAATCACACCTCCTGAAATCATCAGTAAATTCAGAGTAAAGTTCCAAGATTTATTAAAAGTTTCTAACAGTTAATCTTTACAAGCAATGCCTGGCCTCAAACTGTGACAGACCTGTTGCAACACAACAATAGCAAAAGATTTCTTCAAAACGTAAAAACTTGTCATCTACATAAATGCTGACTACAAAGGCTTCCTTGACAATGCTCACACCAGTTTTAACAACTTCCATGAGATCAGGCAGCATTATAGCACCAGAAAAAGTAACTAATATTTCCAGATGTAGAGTGACCTGGCTAAAGCTACTCAGAAAGACTTGAAAGTGCCAAGAAAACTGTCCTTATCCTCAGAGCACGTAGGAGCCAGGACAGAAATGACATGTTTCCCATGCTGCTTAAAACCAAAAGTTTCTGTCTCTCAGGGCTTATTCAGTACTTTATGCACACCAAACATATCTCTTTTCAAGACTTACACATGAACAGCTTCTCTAACGTGAGAAGCGTTTTCAACCAATCCTTCCATGTTTGGAAAACTGCAGTTACAGTACCTTGATTGCTACTGGATGGATGGTTCCTCCTACCTCAAAGCTTCCCTTCTTAAACATCATTACTGATGTGTTGTTAATGCAGGTGCCTGGTCAAAAGTAAAATAGATGACAGGCTTAATCCACTCTGAGAAAAGTATCAGGAAATTAATCCTAAACTGTCTTAAGTATACTAAGTTGTTAAAGGAGAAAGTAAGCTTTAGCTCTGGAACATAATCCCAGAGCCTTGTATGCCTTCATTCTTTTATATGCTAAGTAAATAAACTGTCATAAACTGTTATAAAATACTAGAATCTGGCTTTTAATATCTCACAAGAGCTAGTTAATTTTACAAACTAAAAACAAACACCTCAATTCTAAAGACTGGATATAATAAACTGCACTCAATGGCAAGAAGTGAGAAGAGCAAAAAAATCAATACAGTTGCTTCTTACCTTCTGGGAAAATTAAAATGGGTAACTTGGCCTTATCTGCAATGTGTTCTCTAATTCTGTGGACAGAAAATGAAGTTTCAGTGTATACTTCATATTTGTTTTGTCCAAGAATCTAAACATTCATTACCTCTCACACAGAAGAAAAGCCCTTGTGCAATTGCCTTTTGCACAGTCTGTTGCCTCAGCTGGAATATGTTCTGGTTTCAGGCCTTTATCTCAGTATCTCTTGCTAAAAAAGTAGATTTTCTACAAAGCTGTATGAAGTTCCATTTTAACCACAGAATGGTGGTACTTGAAGCATATGAAAACAGCTTCCCAGATTCCAGCTATGAATGCAATCAAACTTTTCTTTAGACTGAAATATATTCCAAATTTATAGTTTTCATGCTTTCTAGGTTCACATCAGTTTTACATGTATCTAATGATTCTCCACATTTAGTTAAGTCACAGGTCACTATCTTACTACATTTGCTGCATCGCTTAAAACCACAACTATCACCACTGATGACAAATTGCCACACCTGACCAGACAATAAAGCAATCACCTCACTACCTTACTTTTTCCTCACCAGGTGACGGTCTTTCATTTCCGAGCGTTCAAACAAGACATGCTGAGAGGTTTGCATGCAGAATTTTTGAATAAGTCCCATAAGCCCTCCATGCACCTGGCCAACCTGCAAAGCCCAAAAGAAACTTGTTACAAAGCAAAGACATATACACACACTTAAGTAATTAAATTCTAAACACAGATGCAACCATTTCTAAGCTTATTGACAAATTATACCTATTAGCTTGGTCATAAATATGCACATGCCTGCCTACATCTAGTTTTTTACAGTTCAGAATGTGAGTTTGAATGCTGTCGACTGTTCTGTGAGGAAGTTTATCTTCTTAGCCAATGCTACATCTATGGGCATCACAACATTACTGATATTTATCAACTGTCTTGTTCATACCAAGGAATAGCATCCATCACTGGCCAGGATTAGGACATCCAGTGGAGATGTGTGGTTGGCAACACAGATACCTCCTTCCTGTGGTTTGTTTTCCCTGAAATGACAACCATAAAAGTAATTAGTTAATATTTATTCTCGACTACAAGCCCAATCAGGTGACAAGCACTGAAAAATATCTAAGTGTGTGAAGACAGTACTACACCATCTACACACACCCTGCCAATACACAGGAAACACAGGAGGGCATATGAACATCCTGACAGAGTCTGGATGATCCAAATAGCTTTTTGGGTCAAATTGTACCATCACCAAGTATCCAGGCAGTAATTGAATAAGAATCCTGCTCCAAAACTTGAGATGTTAAATACTGCAAGAAACAAATTCTAGACTAATAAAGGGCAAGGTGGCAACACACACCTGTTGTGGAAATGAACAAGGCCACTCAGACATCGGATACCTAAGGTGGCACATATCATCTGGACCTGGTTGCTCAGCCAGCCTTTAACTCTAAAAGAAATGAAGCCATGGATACATTTCTAGTTCTATGGAGTCACACAATGTAAACAATGCAATGTAAACTCTCTGAGTTATCCCCAGTTGCTGTTACTACAAAGATCATACTAAGGCTCACACTGCATGTCTGCTTTCAGATGCCCTTGCCATAACTCTCTCGCACAACAGTCTATAATTTTACAGGAGAGAAAGTCACCCCATGATAGTCCACATCTATAGAGTATTCCAACAAATAGTTCAAATTCTTAAAAAATTACAGAAGAAATTGAAAGAACCCTCAGCAAACACATACCTGCCATTTGGAAACTGTCCTACTATAGTAGTGGCCAACATCAGCAACAGGATGCTGAAAACAGACAAGCAGATGCTACAAAGTAAAATAATCTTAATTAAATGGCAAGAAGCAAAACTGGAGGAGTAAGCAAGAAGGTATTCTTACTTGGCTTTTTGACCTTTGATTCACAATGCTTCCTTCCAGTATTAATAGCCTCTCACTAGCAACAAACTACTAGCTAATCAGCACACAAACCCCTTAATCCAGCTTTGCTGGATTTTAAAGGCAAATTCATTACTAATAAAACATAAGGAATGTGAGAAATTTAATTTTTTAAGTGATATTTGAGTTTAGAGGGCTTCTTGGAAAGGTCATGCCAGGTTCTCCTTCCTCCGCTAGCCAATAGCATATTATTTCACAATTTCTGTAAAAAGTACCATGAAATACAATCCCAGCAAACCCTGTGTGGCTCACCGGAAAGGCAGCAGGAGGCAATAGCGAATTAGGATGCCAATGACCCACACAGCAGCCAGTTTCCAGCTGACATGGTGAAGGTTGGCATTGGTTCTGCTAAGGAGATTCCAGGACAGCAGCTCTTCAGAGGAAAACCGTCGAGTGACTTCATCTTCCGCAACTGCCTCACAGCCCTTCTTGGAGAAGTACATGACATCAGCAAGGCTGAAACATCCTCGGCACTGCCCAACAACCTCCTTTTCCATAGGAGTCTTATCTCTCTGGATGATCCCTGCATGAGGAAATGAGCCTTCTCTCCACATGGTGAAATGAACAACATGGATTCCAAAGAGAATATCAAGAAACACATATGCTTTTTAGAAACAGCTCTTCTCCTACTCAAGCACGATAATGGTATTGCTATTGCCTCATTTATGTACTGACAGTTCATTCCACAAGTTACTTCTCTAATCCTATGCCATGTAACACCCCTAAATTGCTGAGGAAGGAGAAAAGGATTCCAGTCAAGCTGCAAATAAAACCTTGAGCACAACACCTACTTATTATTGTTTACCAAATAACAATGCCACTCACACCCAGAAATGTCACCTATACACTGCCAAGATAGCAGATGCCTTGACTCAAATTCAGGCAGAGTTTGTATGATTGTTCTTGCTGCTATTGATTAGCTTTATTGTTTCCCAGCCACAAAAAAACACCTTCCTCTGTATTTTTTTTTCCTTGGAACTATCTATCTTCCCCCATACCTTCTTTGTTAAGAGTCACTTCCCTACCAAGAAACTTGAAAGTGTCTGGATTTCTCCCCCCAGACATATGAAGCATTACACAGACACATTGTACAGGAAGAATGACAACACATACTTGGTCTGATATTTGTAAAACCACACCCCATAGGACAGCCAAGCAGCAAGTCTCAGATATCTTCTGAGGTCACTCTGAGACCAGATTTTTATCTGGCTGATTACAGTGACTAAAATTCTCTTGGTTCATACCAGCTGACACTTGGCTTTTTTGTTTGGCCCCCCCCCACCTTTTTTTTTCTTTTGATGGGGCGTATTGGATGACATTAAGTATGCATTATAAAAATACACTTAAGTTATCTTGATCGACCTACATCCCCCTGATCAGAATCACAAAACTTTCCTCATCTGCACTTCAGTAAGACCTCCCAGGAAATCATCAGACCAGAAAATTATTAGCTGGCAAACCAAGCATCATACATGATTAATCACTAAAAATGGTACTACAAGTAAAAGGATAACCATGAGAACTTAACCCACTCCTCTTTGATCAAAGAAGGACAAAAAATACTTAGGGAAAAAAAATTTGGATTTATCCTCATATCTAGAAAAGCATGCAAATTGTATCTGTGATCCATGTAACTCTTTTATTAGAGAGCCTGGATTTTTTGCATGTTAGGAGTTACAAGAAGCAAAAGAGCCATGTCAAGCACAAAGAACACTAATTCCTCTCAATCCTGTAAAGAGAGAGCTGATGGAGCTAGAAAGCAAAAAACACTTATGAAAACAAGGATGCTTCCCAAATGCTTATCAGCAATATTTTTCTATACCCACACTAGTCTCTAATTCCTTTTATTCACAAAACTCAGAGATTACGGTTTTCTTATAACATGCTTATGTAGGTTTATAACTTCAGTGGATATTTGCTCATCAAACTCCTTTCTAAGTAAGATTATTAAGTAGTTGCCTTTTTACATGATAAATAGTGCTGTGTCCACTTCATCCAGAGATCTTACCAGTGGAGATTAAATTTTCAAGTGCCATCGCCTTCTGCTTTTTTACTCCCTCCTCAATCTGCAGGGTGGCCCACTGTTCCCAAAACAAGAAAAGTAGATGTTGATGATTTTTATTTCATCACTTCCAGACATTCTGCAATTACTTCAGGTGAATTGTCTGAGCCTCTTTTATCCTTGCCAGGTCTAGGACTTTCATTTTTCAAATTTAGCCTGAAGGGTGCCCTGCATGCCTCCTGTTTAATTTGTTACATAGACTACCTTTTGCCATTTCCAGGAAAAATTGCTTGGCTCAAACTTCTTTTTAGGACACAGGGTTTTTTCTGGGAGTCCAACAAATTACAGAGCTACCTATGAGACTCTATAAGATCCAATGTGTCCAAAATACACCCCTCTTCAGTAGCTTCAGGCAATAGAATTATACAAAATAATATCACTGACATTAGAGACATGCCAGGAAATAGAACTAAAAGAATTATTTTAAAGAATAAAATATATTAACTCATTTTGAGGTCATTCAAGTTCTCTGACAGAAAACTGAGCTGGCAACATTTTGTATCAATAGTATTTCAGAATGTAGCCCCTTTGGTAATGAGCTTGCAGCCTTCCCTGTATTCTTTTTTTTTGAGCTAAATTGTTTCTTCTCCTTGTATAGAACATCATAAAACTCTCCATTAGCAAAATCAAATATAAAATTATGCCTGATTTTTGAAGTTTTCCCAGTTTTGAGTGTTTTCATCATACAAACATAGACATATAAATGGTAGCTCTCATGAGTACTAAAATCTGGCTGTAATTATGTCAAGGTACCTGCCCTAACAAAGGGCATAGGATGCTTGAGAGTAGGCTCTGCTCATTATTAAAGGCTCAGTGACCCACTACGTTTATGCCTTCACCTGCTATTAAGGGTTCCCATCTAAAATAGATAAGGATAATCCATCTGCTTCATATAAACTCATGCTAAACACTGTATTTCCCTCTAGCTTACATGTGCAGCCAGACAAGTCACCACAAAGCTGATCTCAAATAGTCTTCACTACATTACAACATGTCTCATGTGCAAACATCAACCAGCTTTTTGCCACCCTAAAATTTTGCATGCTCTTTCTGTGGCTATCAAAGTTAAGTCAGTAGCAAAATGGACACTTTGCCTTGACATAACTAGGATATTTTAGTTACCCTTAGCTGACCTTCTTTTTTTTTTTACCAGCCATCATAAAAGAAGAGACAAAAGTGAAGGCAGAATAGGTTTTGGTGTGGTATTTTAAACTCCATACAAACCATCTTTAATAACACCATAAAGCAAACAACCCCCCCAAAAAAAGAAATTAAAAAACATGCACCACAGAGCATCATTTTGTCTATACTTCCCACTTATTCTCATGAAAAGGTCAACAGGTACATCATCTTTCAGTCTTTTGCAACACATAGTCATTCAGAATGGTGGAGCCAGGGGATGTCATGAAAACAGCAGCCCACACACTGAGAAATTGAAGAACATACACAACAGGTACAGGTACAGGGACATTGCAAAAGAGAATAAAGGCAGACCTGGCAAATTTAATCTCTTTAGAAAATACTGCTGCTCCTCATCCCTTCCTCAACATCCTTTAGGATAGTTGCATGGCACAAGTATAAAACATAAGAAAAAGTATAAAACATAAATTTTTGAGATTGATAAATAAAGCCTTCTGCCTTAGTCTTTGCTTTCCTATCTCCTGTCTACTACCCTTATCTTGCCTATCATTGTCCTCCTACATAAAAAAAGCACCTGTCAGCTGGCTGGGACTGCCAGAAATGAGCTTGCTCATACTGTCCTGAAGGATCTGGAATACCTCCAGGAGGCTGACTTTTGATTTCCAGATAGAAAAAGGGTGATAGTCACTGACCAAACTGATTCCAGAAATACACGTAAACTAATCTAAATGAGCAAGACAAGTCAAAACCCACAAAAATTTATAAAGCTTACTAGTAAATTATAAAATCTTGCTTCCTAGCACAGGGAAAAAATGAGGCAAAAGTGACTGACAAACTAAATAGTCAAGACCATAAAGGAAGATGAGGAAGAACTTTCAAAGGCTGAATAGTTACACAGGGCTCGTTAGCTTGGAAAAGAGCTGGCTGAGATGGGTTAAGAAAGGCATCTACAAAGTCTGGACTGGCACAGAGGAGGTGCTTAAGGAACAGCTATCCATTTTCTCTTCTACTACAAGAACTGAGGTTTACCATGGGAAAGCTTTGGGCAGAGTATGTGAGCAAGAAAAAATGCAATACATTTCCACAAACCATCATGGGACATTAAATTCTCCTAATTCATGGGAGAATGGGAGAATTGGCATGGGAGGCTGAAGAACAAACAGTGAGGAAGGAATGCAGCTGTAGAGTCATCCAGGTCTTAGGCTTTCAGTCCAGCCATTGAATTAACACCTGTCAAAGCCATCTGTCTGGGTCTAACTCTGGACTAAATAACTCTGCAGTGGCTACTGTGTTGTTCTGCCTTTGGTAGCATCTTTATGTATAATTTGTTTTCCAAAATGAAATAAGGCTTTGTGATCGCCTTTGTATTGCACAGTATTGAGACAGAGCTGTCACGCTGGTCTGTTGCAAAACCATAATGAAAGGATGTTTTAAATACCTTACAAAAAAACCCACAGATGTTGCAACTAACACAGAATTTAAGTATTAAATGTAGCAACTTCATTCCTACATCTGCTGACTGAATGAGAACTCACGTTGTGTTTTTCCTCACTCCAGTTTCTGAAGTGATGAGGACACAAGAAGTCCAAACACCCAAAGGTTGATCTCGCCTGGAATACTGAATACTTGACAGCTTAATTCCAACAGTCCAGTTGTTTGAGCTTCCTGTAATTACAATCTAAACAAAATGAGGTGCCCAATACTTCTTTATGTTAATTACTGCCTTCATAGGACATAACATGAAATACAGTGTAGAATGATCATTTCCTGAAATCTCATTTCTCGCAGGATTTTTCCTCCTTTTTCTCTTTCAAGTACACCTCAATACTCTATCTTTCCATGCTAAGCAATAATTCAGTTTTGCCTCTCTTCCCATATTTTACTACCTCTTCTCCCAGGATCTCACAAAAGGTTTTTCTAATCACTCATTACATGAACTTTTCTCAATATTTTCCTCATGTGTGACAAAGGCTTTGGGGCAATTCCTCCATGTAAAGTCTTCCACTACAGTGGCAAAGAGAAGGTTGGTAGGTTTTCAGCACGAACTAAAATTACTATCTAAGGTCAAGCACTTGTGACCTCCTCACCCAGCAATCGTTTCTGCCTGGCATTATTTCCCCTTGCTCATCACAAACATGGACCCAGATCAAATGGCATAAGTGTTACACTCAGTGTCTGAGAAGATGTGACTGTCCTCCCTCAGGCTGTGAAAAGGACTCACAGATCTCCTGGCTGCTCCATGAGGACTGATGAAATGGGTTGAGAAGGGTTTGTTTGGGATAAAAGCACAGGTATAATTTGTTTGGGTTTTGATGGAGAGGCCAGCTAAGGATAACCATGTATTTAAAAGCATAGCAGTGCAATTTTTCACCAGCTGAAGTCCCTGCAACATCTGTCATACTCCAGTAGGAGTTCACAGCATATGCATACTTGTAATGCAAAATGCAAAAACTAATCGCAATTTTTAGCTGGCTGATTTCTTTTTCTCTAGAAGCAACAATGCTCCAATTTCATACAGAAGTTCAGATCTTGTAGAACTCCAGAACATTTCTTAGCAAATAGAGAGCTGCAGCCATTTAATGTGTTTCTTTGACTCTTCACAGGGCTCTGAGAGCATGGCATAGATTTCATCCTAGCAAATGCGTCTTCTTTTGCAATCACTGGAGTAACATTCCTGGAACAGCTTTGCTACTATCCTCAGATCCAACAAACCCCAGGATGGACAAAGCTCAGATAAAAGGCATTATTTACAAATAAAATTTACAAGCATATGTGAAAGAAAAACCCTAACAAAACCCAAACCATGTTTACCTTTATAATTTCCAGAAATATCTGAAGGATAAATTAAGTGTATCTTTAGACCTCACTTAATTTGCTGGGAGCAAAAAAAGTGTTTCAGAATAAAACTCAAGTTTTCAGACCCATAACTAAGTAATGAGTAATGGTGGCATATGATGAGATAAGTCACTTTGATTTCTTGACTTCACTGAAGTGTTATAGTACTGTGAATAGTGACTGGAATACCTGGAAAAGATGAAATCGTGCATGGAAATAATTTTTACCTTCTGCTTCTTTTCTGTCAAGGAATCTAGATACTTGTTATTTTAGAAAGAAAATAAATCATACACTTTCTTTGAAAACAAAACTTTAAAAAATATTTCTTTTTACTTTGAAGTTCTTGATTTCAGGCTCCACTCAATATTTTTCTCAAGCTGCCAAACATGGAAGAAAGTAAAACATGCTTTTCCTCTGCTCAGCTGTAAGAAACAGATAGAAAGAAACTCCTCAGGTGAGAAGGTTTCTATTATTTTTGCTGGTCTACATAACAAACTAAGTCAAATGCAACACAGTGGAGAGACCAGCCATAGTGCTAAAGGTTGGATTTTTGCTGAAGCATCATGCAGTTTTTTGGCACTTCCTCCAGTAGTGATATTCCTGCAATACAGTCAGTAGTGTGCCAATACATTTCTAAGCATCTTCAGCATTTCCAGCTCAGCTCTCTGGGAAGGCATCCTCTTTCACCATTCCAGAGGACAACTGGAACCACAGATGGTCTCTGTGCATTATCCCCTTAGCAATATCATAGAAACACAACACCACAGCTAGAAACCAGCCAACAGCTCTCCAGGGTTTCAATGTCAGGTTGTTCATATCTCAAACAAGACTGCTTTAAAGCTGACATCCCAAGCTTCGATTTTGGCTGTATTCTGGTGAAAAGCCCAAAGACTCCAAGAATAGGCCCAGCAATTCCATGCACAAGTTTTAGCCCAGAGTTTTCCAATCCTGCCCTTTTTCCTCCAAAGAGCCTAGTGGGCCACATTACAAGCAAAACCTAACACTCCACATGGAGTTGTGCTGTTCCTGTTATCAGCTGCTGTGGCAACAGGGAATTAGACACAAAAGGCTATAGCTGATCACATAACAATTAATTTATTTCCTTTTCAGTATGTTGATCCTCCACATTGTGAGCATGGAATTACCATACTCGTAACCTGTTACAAAAATTGTGGAGAGAAAAATACTTCATGTGCTTTACCAAAAAGTGCCTTCCTACATACAACACACACTGAGTGGGTCAAACGTCTCCTGAAGCTGGGAAATGCACAGGGGGAAAAAAAACCCAGAAATTATTTTGATGCCCACCAACTGAAGCAGTGAAGCTGTCCAAAGACAAGTTTGATATAAGAATAGCTCTTAATTAGGGTACAAGTAAGCATTTAATTAGCATACCACTGTCTGATTAAAAAATATTTCACATATAAAGGCTAATATTACATACAACCACAGCAGGCAGTCACTGCCTGCTGACATCAGTATCTGAAAAAAATAATCCCAAAATTTTGTAGTCGTCTGCACTATGCTAAATGATGTTCATACAGCTGAAGACAGATACTGCCCAAGAGCTCCGAATCACTATTAAAACAAATCAACAAAACTCCCTTCGCCTCAAACAACAACAAACAAAAGAGAATATAAGAAAGATAAAAGACAGAATTGGCAAGTTAAGATGGTTATGATATTAACAGTAACACACTGGTATAGACATGCTCTACTGCAAAAAAAATTACTTACTCCAAGTGCTTAATAATAAAAGCAATAATAATAGTAACTTGTTTTCTGCCACAAGTAGAAAGTATATTCACAGAAAGTAGGTTTATGCCAGAAGCACAAAATCATTCTACCAGAAAATGGAAATGCTTTACTGTTCAATATGATGAATTCGCAGCACCTACTTCTGGCTAGTAATGGATATCAAAAGTCAATCTTGAAAAACTAAATGGGATTCTGGCTTATAAAAAGCCCCAGCAACCTTTTATTGACAGAAGCAGTATCAGAATCTTATCCATGATCTGTTTATCTCTAGAAAAATTGCACTTTTAGGAGGTTGCACACTGATTCCTTTAAGTCTGTACAGCAGAATTTGTAACTGCTGGATCCTCCAGATTTAACTGGGTGAAGCAAACACACAGAATTGGTGTTCTTACCTGGAATATTAATTCCATGTAATTAAAACAATCAAAATAAAACCACTGAAACTTATATACATCTAAATTACATGTTTTTATTACTTACCAACTCCCACAAACTAATAGATCATTTTCTTTATACTTGTCAATAGTATTCTACTTGCCTGAAGCATTCTAACAAGCATGAACTAGAAGATAATACCATGGAATCTCTACTTTAACCCCAAAAAACCTCAAACCAGTAGCAGATTATGACAGCACAAAACTAGATACCATTAAAGACACCCCTCAAAAGATTATAGTATAAAATAAAGCTGCAAATAACACATGCAATCGAGTAGCTTCTGTACTTTTATGGCATTTCTATCAAATGTACAGATTTTTTTTTTTTTATTAAACATGTTCTGTAGCAAACACATACCTTTGAATTCACTTCTCAACTTACCTCCAACATTTTAATTACAATTTTCATATAGAAATGAGAAATCCCCAGTGACACTCGAAATATCGAAGGCAACAAAACCAATGCCACAAACAAAATCATCCAGATAGACAAAATCTTATCTTCTGTAAGGCCATGACCTTCTCTACTTTCTTCCATGTTTGCCCCTCCAAAATGCCAACCAGCTGCCTTTCTGAGAATATATGCTCATCTGTAGTGGAGAATCTAGCAAGCTTCAAGAGACAGAGGCAAAGAAAAATTACACATTCTAAGAGCCAAAGCTGTCTCTAGGAGAAGGCTGTTGCTCACTGAAGACTGACACTACTGATACTCTCAATGATAAAGTAATTTCTACCCTTTGTCCCACCCTAACTCCACCCACTTCCTTGTAATTGATAAGCATTTGGTCACCAGGGGAGAAGAAAGAAAAAACATGATAAGTAATAATATATGTTAGATAATTAGATGCTGCCAATAAGGAACCTTGTCAATGCGACAACTGTTTTTCACAAGGTGTCCTGCCAATAAATTACAGTACAGAAGTAGGTGGGTGTGCTTTTCAGATCACCTAAAAACTTCTTATTTATACACATGAAGCATTTCTCCAACTGATGTTCGTACAAATCTGTGACTTATTCACTCAGATTTTCTATTTCATGGTAAGATAATTGCCTTGTTTTGGTATTTGAACAAATGAGTGAAACAGAAGCTTGAGGTGCAAGTCAGGCTTTTTCTATTTTATTTTATTTTTTAATAACACATATGAAATGAAGATGCAAGTTTCAGCAGGCAAGGACTGACAAGACAATTAACCTGCTCCCTCCACTCTATCTCTACCACAAATTTGCCAAAAAAGCCTGTATTACAGGGTTACAAAATACACTGTGGTGAAGTAACAAGCCATCTATCTTTGCACATATTCAACTACAGAATTAAAATGTAATAGATAATCCTGTTTTTCCTTCTAGCCTATCAAATTTCAATAATTTAATTCAGTATTTTTTAGAAAATACCCAGCTCCACCCCTTACAGCCACCCTTCTGCCTTTTTGCATGCATCACAGATTATATAAAGCTGAATAACTCTAGAACCTCAGGGGAGCCCACCAGCTACTTGTTTACAACCTTCCCACAGAACAAATTAACCAACCTTGGTGGAAGGAGGATTTAGGGCACAACTTCCAAGACAGTGACATGCTGGTCCACAAAAGATCTTCCTTTTGCCAATACACTGGTATGCTTGTCTGCAGCCAGGGCTGTCGTTTTAAAATATTCCCATCTTCAAGTACCAGTGCTTGGTTTGCATTGTGAAGCAACTAGATTCCTTATAAATAGAAGAAGCTGCAAAGATCCTGTGTAAAATGTGCATCCAACACCGTTCAGGCAGTAAGAGAAGCACAGATGTCAGAGGGGGCTGCACCACTTCTAATGAACACCACACACCCAGGCACCAGCACGCAGACTCCTGAAACACACAAGCCCATGTGAATCCATGGCACACTTCTTGTGCCGCATAGTGAATCAAGCAGCTTCTGTACTTCCAGATTTGCTGCTGCATGACATCCCTCAGGTCTTGCAAATTACATTGCAATCTTATCCAGCAATATAATTTCTCTTTTGCATCTTTACATTACTTAGCTTCCTCACCTTTCTCTCTCCCCTTGCTGGCCGCCTTCCGAGCCTTCTGTATCCTCTACAAAACCTCACTGGTTTGGTTTTTAAGTGTTTCTGCCTTCCCAATGCTCTTGCTCTCAGTGACAACCTTAAGCTCTCACTTTCACCCTGCTGCTGCCAGATACACCATTAACGACGATTTCTCACCTGCCCTGCCAAAAGACTTCTCTAGGAAAAATGCTCCATTGTAAAACAGCTTTGCTCACCCATTTCTCTTTAGCTACTATTCCTTATTCTCCTTTCTGGTCTCTTCCTCAAACTAACACACATTCCCTAGTGGGGCTTGCACAGCTAACACACATTCCCTAGCAGGGCCTGTGGTGGAGAGCTGGAGGAGAGGGTGTTGATCCACCTGGCAGCACCTGTGAATAGCTGCCATCAGCCTCACACAGGGGATCGGTATGCATTGAGTCTTAAGTGCTAAAAACCCCGTGGGAGGGAGGGTGGAGGTAATTTCTGGGACCTGATTTGAGACAGGAAAGGTGGGCAAAATGAAGTATTCCAAGGAACAGGAAGATGTGGCGACTCACTTGGTGGGATGCCTCAGCAGCAAGTTTAGGCACAATAAAGACAGATAATTTCTTAAAAGCACAGAGGGAAAGACAGGCTTGCCTAGCCTGGGTGGGAGGAAGAAGTTTCCTCTCCTGGATAAGGGTGAGTTGTTTTTCATGCTGTGAAACCATATAAAGAAAGAACTGAAGAGTTTCTAGTAGCCTCTCTATTGAGGTAGTCAAATCATCTAGCCCAAAGGTACTACAAGATCCATATGGCCAAGGCTCTTCTTACAATTATTCTTTGCTTTATCCATTTTGTACCTCCTGAAATAATGAAAACCATTTTGATTTCTTACTACTATGTTACCATTGATGTCACATGGTTTGGAGAGAAAAAGAAGCAAATACACAAACAAAAAGCCTGCACCTCAACCACCCAAACTGGGAATGACACCAAATTCAAGGAGATTCTGCACATCTACCTATTAACAATATGGAAAAAAATTGTAATTCGATGGAAAATTGTCCCAGAACTTACTAAGGAATAAACCTGAGTACTGGAACTTGTCCAATTATGACCAAGGAGTTTAATCTTGTTAAATTTCTGACAAAAATGTCTGCTGAAGTTTAAAAACAACTGAGACATGGTGGTCTAAGCACTGTATGTCTTAACTCCAAAGCACTTGAGACTGCTATAGAAGTGAATATGGGTTTGAATTTTATCTCTGCCCTGCATGAAGGTAATGAACTTGCTCATGATGTGAAGAAGAAAGGAAATTCTTTATTTCTTCAGGCAATTCATAACACAGCTTCCTATTTTTGGTCATAAATTTGGCATAGCTTTTTACACGCCATCACAATAATTGATGATGATATAGTAATAATAATAATAATTATTATTTCAGAAGAGCCATGAAATGTCATTTTTGTCAAATTCCAATGTGAATAGATATGCATCCAACACTAAGCTGAATAATTACAGTTTTTAATGTGACTACATACATTTCCTCAGCAAAATAATTACTTTCAGAATTAGTTCTGCCATCCACTGACTAAACAAAGGTTCTGCATGTCATTCTTCTGCCCTTTTTGTCCCTATTACCAAGAGCCAACCTGCTGCAATCACATCTGTTTAGAAGCTGTGAGAGAGGCTTTATCCAGAAGAGGGAAAGTATTGCAAATAATGCAAATAGACATGCAGCAACAAAATATAGCACTCTTTTTTTTTTTTTTGAAGGTCCAGTAAATAACAAGTGATGAATTTATACCAAATAACCGCAAGCACTTTTTTATTATGAAGTACCCTTATGTCAGGAAAAGCCACCAGAAAATGTGCAAAACTCTCGATCCATTTGGAAGAATGGAACCAACTTAGAAGGAAGCAATGTGGGTGACACAGGAGGAATCCAAGAGCAAAGCTCCCTTTAGTTTAATGAATCTCAAATTTACACCCACAAGTATAACAAATTCACTTGAAACAATTTCTGGTCTCCTAGGGAAATGACAAGGCGATGAAATGGGCATCAGCTGCCTACTCTAGGTTCTAGATCCATTGAGGTCGTTCTGGTAATTTCATATTGCAAAACATTGTCTATTGCCTAACTGCCAATTGTCGGAGGGAACTGGAATTCCAACCCATTTATTTTTCCAGTGCAAGAAGAAGCAAACACAGCACTGACCCGTGTCTATTTGTAGTGCCTCACATGGAAGGGTTAAATCAGGTATAAACAGCCCTTTCCTGCAGAGCAGTCAGCTTTTAAGCAAGTTCAAATACACTGTGAACAGAAACAACTGCAGTGGAAGGTGATAGCTTTCAAGGAGTGCTACTATGGTTTTGCATTCCAATACAGCCTGGAAATAACACTTGCCAAGGTCATCAAAAAGAAGGAATCACACAGTCACAGAAATTTTGGCAACCACTCTTTCCAGGTATGCTTTCTTCCTGCCCAACACTAACCATTCCAGTGACTACGAAGGGATGTCAGGGGAGAGCTTGCAACCTCCCTTTCTTGTACCGCCTTTCTTATCAGACCACCCAAGCATCACATGTCCCCAGCAAATACTCCTCCAAAGCAGCACTGGCACATTAGCTTCAGCCAGGTGGTGCTTCAGATGCGAAGTAACACACTCCCTAAGGATTGACAAAGGGATATTTCTACCTGAGGCAAATTACAGTGATCATGACTGTGAACGAAGGTCAACCTTCAATCATTTGATCTTTTTTTTTTTTAGGAAATATACAGGGTATATTTTTACCTGTTTGGAGTAGCAACATTGTCCAAAGCTGCTTGCAGCCAGTATACAAAAGTACATCCTGACATTGTGATTAGGCACAGGAAGATGTAATTATTGCTAAAATTATTCTTCTGACACCAGTTGTAGGGCTCCCTGGTATTTGTGAGTTTTGCCATGCTACAAAGCAGACGGATCTTAGAAAAGCCTTGTAAATTGATGACACAGAGTCAGACAGGGCTGATTTGCCACCATCACTTAATGTCCAAGGATCCAGGATCAGGTTTTTCAGGACAAGAAAGTGTTCAAACAGGACTGATCAGAACATTCTACACCCCAGTAACTCTGCTGAGTGTACTCAGAATGAAAACTAAGAACATCTCTTTTTTCAACTAAACTTTAACCAGCTACAACAACAACAACAACAAGCCTTTTTTAGTTTTGCTTATGTCTTCTCAATGTCTCAACCCCACATTTATCAAATTCCTTACCTGATTGCAACTCAAGGGTGAAACAATCTCTGGTAGTTTTGTTTTGATATTTATCAAGACTGAAGTTCATGCTTCACATGTGGAAAATTCTCCAAAAGGGCAGAATAACCTTAGAGGTCACCTATTGCATAGTAAGCAGTGTCAGGTGCAATATTTATTTATGAAAAACACATTGTCTTCATGCACCAAAGTGCAAATATGTGCTCCTCTGCATTCTCACTCTGAGTTATGTCTGCTACTCTTTAGGTCTTTATAGATTCCATCTATGCCAGCAAACAGGAGCATGTTTATATCTGACCACAGTAAGATTTTGCTAGTTATGCTTTATCTTTGGCCATTAACAGATTAATTATGAAAACACTGAAGAAGTATCTTTAACTACTGTATCACTCATTAGGATGCCTGTAACACATGTAGCTCTGACTACAGAAGCATTATTGTTTCCACACAAGATAAATTCAACAATTACAGAAAGTTATTTATTGTATTCTGTGGCTAACAACAGGCTTGAGTCTTTGTATCTCAAAACAGGGAAATCCACTACTGTTCTGATTACATTTGTTTGTCTCAGCAATGTATAAATACCCAGAGATGTGTAGGAATTGCATGGCTTTCAATACCTATCTCATATATTGTCCATATAAATCTTGTTTGTGTATCATTGACACTGAATCAATAAATTAATTTGTCAATGCCTAACACTTATTGCATTGATTAAATGCATACAATTTTCTCCCAGCTCTGGCTTAGGAATGACTGCAAGCACAACACAGGGTCTTTTGGGAGAATTCCTGAACTGAGGGACCATTTTGTTCCACTTTCAATGTGTTCTCCCCAAACAGCTAAAGAAGCTTGTCATATCATCTGTTCTAGATGTCTCTACCACAGCAACATAGTCCATAATGGAATCGTTTGTTGTAACATATCCCTTTATATGTGTTGTACTTGTTACCCATTTAATATCACTGCATTGCAAGAAATGCATGGTAACTCTTTCCCATCAGCCTTGTCCATCATTCTGTACCATCCAGAGACTTATCATCACCTTATTCAGAGATCTAGATAATTCATGAGTGTGTTGAGAATTGGAAATCTTACTTGGTCCCTCTCTCTATTGTAACAGTAATTAAGAATCACAACAGTTTTCCCTTCTAAATACTAGCATCATTCACATATATTTCAAATAATAGTTAAAGAATTTTATTTAAATATAAATACGCCAGAATTCCTTCTAAATCTTGCAAAAAGAAAAAAAAAAGGGAAAAGAAAGTTTATTGAAAAAATTAATTTTATATGCAACCTAAAAAAATATGTGTGAGGTCTAAAAAGTATGGAAAAACCTCTTGAAAGACCACATGTCCATACATCCTATTTCAAGAGTCAGGAAATTAACATCTAAGGCTAAGATTGTGCTTACCTATATTCCTGATGAGTGACAAAATCAAACACTTGCTCTCCTGAAGTAAATGAGTAAAACCCCTGTGGCCTTTAGACCAGATATCTGATCACATTTCAAAGAATGTCGTCGCTTGTAACTCTCTCTTCCTGAAATTGTTTTCTAGGACTTTCTTCTGGCTTATGTCAGGAACACCTGCTATAATGGGGAAAAAATGTTAATACAAGTACTAACAATAAGTAAAATGTGAGAACTCAATACAAAACATGAATTCTGCAAACAGTCTACATCTGAGGAAGAAGTGGCACAATTTACTGCTGTCAGAGCATTATTTAGTATTATAATTTTATTACCTCCTTATCACATTTTATTAGGCCATTAACTCAGAAGATTCTCCCTACATTCTCATAGAGCAAAGTGCATAGACATACAGCTGTATGTCCTGTTTCAAAAGGCACAGCCATTAAATCTCCCTCCTTGTTGACTAGGCTTGAAAGCAGACACGATCAAACATCAGAGAACATTTATTGAGAACATTTTTCCACACTCCGCGTTTTGCAGCTGGGGAGAGATCCGGCGGAGCGGCCCGGGCGCGGCGCAGCCGCCGGCGGCCGCTGGGGGCTCCCGCCCGCCTGCGGCCCGTCCCGCCATTGCCGGCATGGAGGGCGAGAGCACCTCGGCCCTGCTCTCGGGCTTCGTGTTCGGCGCCCTCACCTTCCAGCACCTCAGCACCGACTCAGACACGGTGGGTGCCGAGTCACGGTGGGGGAGGGCCGCTCCGGGTCGGTGGGAGAGGAGGGAGGGGCGGGCCGCCCCGCTGCGGCCGCGCTGCCGCCGGGCCTCCCCCGCCCGGCGCTACCGGGAGAGCGCCCGGGCACGGGGCTGTCCCGCCCCGCCGCGCCCGCGAGTCACTTCGTGTGCAAGCGGCGGAAAAATGTGGGTGTTCCGTGTTCGAACGAGGCGAGTGGAGGCTGCAGCGCCGGGTCTGCCCCGGCAAAGCGCAGCGCTAGCCGGGCCGCCCGGCTCCAGCCTCCCTCCGCACGGCCGCGGACTGCTCGGGCTCAGCGAACACTGGAGCCTCCGCAAACCCACCAAGACACAGCACTGCCTCGCTGAGGATTTTTTCCTAACTGCGGGCTAGTAATAAAAAATGAGTGAGAACCCCCTCTGTTAAAAAAAAAAAATTATATATATATATATAAATATATATATATATAAAGTTCGTTTTGACAGCATTTTTCCTCTCCTGAAGACAGCACTCACACTTGGTATTATAGAAAATCATGATAGAATATGCTGAGTTGGAAGGGACCCACAAGCATCATGTAGTCCAACTTTTTGGCCCCCACACAGGACACTCCAAGAATCCCACCACGTGCCTGTGAGATTGCTGTCCAAACGCTTCTTGAACTCTGCCAGGCTTTGGTGCTGTGACCACTTCCCTGGGGAGCCTGTTCCACTGCTCAAACACCTTCTGGGGGAAAGCCTTTTTCTGATATCCAGCCTAAACCTCCCCCAACTCAGCTTCATACCGTTGCCTCCAGTCCTGTCACTGTCGGTGGAGGGAAGAGATCAGTGTCTGTCGCTCCACTTCTCCTCTTGAGGCAGCTGTAGAATGCAATGAGGTCTCCCCCTAACTCTCCTCTAGGCAGAACAGACCACGTGGCCTCAGCCACTCCTGCTGTGGCTTCCCCTCTGGACCCTCCACTGTTTGCAGCCCTTCTTTGGACACTTTATAATAGCTTTGTATTTTTCTTACATTGTGGCACCCAAAACTGCACACAAGACAGGGGGTGACGCCACACCAGCACCGAGGAGAGCAAGAGCGTCTGTTCAATGCTACTGTTAATGTGATTGTTTTTTTCCTCTTCCCCTCTAAAGGAAGGTTTTCTCCTTGGAGATGTGAAAGGTGAAGCCAAGAACAGCATTACAGACTCACAAATGGATGATGTTGAAGTTGTTTATACAATCGGTTAGTGTGTCACATTTTTCATAGCTTGCTTGGTTTTGGGCAGTAAATGGCAGCTTTCACTTTTGAGGGACAGCAGTCCATGGCAAGATCAAAGCTCCAAGATCCTACACGCTTCACCGATGTAAAAAAAAAAAAAAAAAAAAACCAAACCCAAACAACCAAAAACACATAAAAGGGTTATTTTGTAACATTTTAACTGCTAAAAAGATTACCATTTTACTGCAGAAAACACAATAATTTAAAAGGAATAACAGTTCCTAGTTCCTTGGATGGCTACTCTTTGCCAAGTATCTTGTTACATTAAATCTAACTTAGGGTTTACACCCTTGTCTTGACTACATCACAAACTCTCCGGGACTATAGTTGCCCTAGAAAATCTTTGTCTATCAGTGATGTGAACTGTAATGTATTAGCATCTATTACCTCATTTGGAGCTTATAAAATTATGTGTGTGAAGGCAAGCTCTTTAATAATTTCACTAAGCAGATGCCAGATGTATTTTTTGTTATCATCTTGATGTGATTGGAGTGGATGTGCACTGAATAACTCAAGTGAAATCCTTCATACTACATATTTCTCCTTCACCTAGCAGAAAGGAGAAAAATATGAAGTACCCAGCTTGATTTTTCAGTTGACATAGTAGAAAAGTATACAAAAAATACAGTTTATATAAGTGGTTCCCTTTACATTTGACAATATTAATTAGAACATATTTTAAAATATTTCCTTTCTTTACCTTATTTAATTTTATGTTAATGCATTTAATTTTAAGAAATTATATAAAATTATTTCTTGGTTCTTCTATCAGTTTCATGCTGATCATAGCATGCAGAAGAATATACACTTTGAGCTGATGAATGCAGAATAATGTTACCTTCTCTTTCCAGACATACAGAAGCATATTCCATGTTACCAGTTGTTCAGGTAAGAATCTTAAGGAAACAGATACTGAAAAGTTAAAATTAATGCTAACCTGAACTCTTCAAGTGTTAAATTTACATTGCCTAAGAAAATACCCAGCTGTAACTACAGTAGCTCTATCAACCTCGTAGAATTACAGATCCAAAATGCCTTATGCTATTCCTGTTTTGCTTCTTTATGTCTTTTTTTTTTTTAATGTTTGTCTATACATATAGAAGTAGAGATAAAGCATACTGCACCTTCTGGTGACCTATGATACCATATAAACTACTGAACAATGTCAATACACTGAAAAAAAAAAGTATTCCATACATTCCAACCCCTCACCCTTAATAGTATTACTTTTTTTAAGTGAGATGATTCTCAACGTACTATTTTCCCAGTCTAATTTCTTTCCCTCTAATTGTCCTAATTTTCTCTAGCTTTTATAATTCTGCAGGAGAACTGAATGAACCTGCCCTGAAGAAAATACTATCAGGCTGTAAGAAGGTATTTTAATCTTATATCTAAACCATATGAGGAGCTCACTCAAATTTTGGAGGCTGTTCTGGGTATCTCTTGCATCAAGGTTTTTTCCTTTCTCATTTTAAACCTTTTATAGTCACTCATTCTGCTGGTCAAGGCAGCTACATCCTTTTCCTCCATAAAAAACAGTTTAGTTTATCTTTGACTAGGATTTGCCTACCTATGTGTCACAACCTTACTTTGAATTATTAATTTCTCAAGTGAACACTTCAAGGATCCCAAAGGAATTGCACCATTTTCCACCTTAAGATCAGCTGAGGTCAGCTCACAAGTGGTTAAGGACCACTTCATCAAAAAAAAATTAAACTTTACAAGGGGAAAATAGAAGCTGAAAAGAAACAACAAAACAGAAGAAAGCTTGCAGTTTCAACTAGAACACAGGCCAAGAAACAGACCAATTCAACACATGCTTTTTAAGGAAAGAAGATGGGAATTGGCTTAGAAGTTTTAAAGGTTTAACTACTTGACTATGCACCCACTAGCAAACAATTCAGACATGAGTGCACTGAATGAAACTTGCTTCAATGACACACAGGGACACCATGATTCAACAGTAACTGTGAATTTTCTTCTGTCTGCAGAGTGTAATAGGATGGTATAAATTCAGACGTAACACAGACCAGACCATGACATTCCGGGAAAGAGTTCTTCATAAAAACCTGCAGTCACACCTATCAAATCAGGGGCTTGTATTCCTCCTTTTAACCTCTAGCGTGATGACAGAAAGTTGTTCTACTTACAGATTGGAGCATGGTCTACATCGGCCTCAGGAAGGGTAATGTCTACAGCATGTGCTAGAACTTAAAAGTTTCTCTACTTTGTTGCAATTGAATCAGTAACACTGTTTATTTTACCTTTGAAACTTAAACTTTTAATAAGATTATTCCTTATGTTGCCACAGCCGAGTTGAATTCCACAGCCTTGGAATCTATTCTGGGATTGCCCTTTTTATCTGTAGCACCAGCATCACCAAGCAGACACTGTCAGTTTATTTACACACATAAGGTACTCCTGATCAAATTGTTTTGTGTACAGGACTTCAACCATACATGGTGTTCATCAAAATATTTAAACTTGTGTTAACTTTATCTTCAGAGATATTCTGCTTGCAGGCTAGACCTACCAAGCAAGTGTTGCATTAGTGTGTGTTGTAGTTAGAAAAAGGAGAAATTATGGACATTGCTCACCTTCTGGATACTCTTGGAGATTGCCTTTAGCCTCATCTGTATGTGATGTAATACATTTAGCAAGGATTAGCAAGGGTAATCTCCCCTCAGATCCCGAATGGCCAAGAAGATTTAACTTTGAATGAAACACCTTTGAATATTAATAGATCATGTTTTCACACTTACGCATTTTAAGTCTTTTCCAGAAAGTCCCTTTGGTTGTTACTAACTTGGGCATGGCAGAACAGCAAGGTTACAGAACAGTGTCCAGTTCCTGTGTATCCTCTGGTTTTGTGAGAGCCGTGAGACAACACAGGTACAATATGTGTTGTACTTACTGACAGCTGTAGCTTCCTACTACCATAACTACACTTGCCTTTCTATAAAAGCATACAAGTGCTTTTACAAATGTTATAGCCATACCTTGTTTCATCTGTTTTCTACAATTACTTACCTTTCCAGCATACCAGGCAATTCAGTCCCATATTTTGCCAGGAGCTGTCTGTCTCAACACAGGCACCTGGCACTGAAGTTCAAAAGGCTTCTTTACTCACTAAACTCCTACTAAGTAAGCACTGGGATCACTAGCTTCCAGTTATGCTGTTCTACTCCTGGTTGCAGATCAGAATTTTTCCATGAAGACGGGTCCCTACAAGAGGTTCATAAAATAAATGAGATGTATGCCACCTTGCAGGAGGAACTGAAGGTAAGCGAGGCAGGCCTGCCTAACTTCTTCAGTTCTACAAAACCAAGGCAGCCAAGGGCTACATCTTGCACTGCATAAAACAAAGCCATGTCCAAAACATAGACAAACTGAAAGGTCAGCAAGTTCTACTTACTGTGCTGCACACTACATTCACAAAGCTCAGGATTTAAGTTCCAATTTGATTAAAATACAATGTTTAATCTTCAAGTCCATGAATAAATTCTCACAAGAGGATTATTTTGAAGGAGTACTATCTGTAGTTCTCCTTTGCCTAGATGGGATCAAATAAAACACCTTGCACCTTGTTCAACACAAGGTTTAAGTTATCTGACAAATCCACCTCCAAATCATTACTTAAGCTTTCTATGACTGTGTGTCCAACTTAACCATGAGTACCTTCAAGGATTTTGCAACAATTTTAAAGTCAGCTACTGTGAGTACTGTTAGTCTGATCAACATGCTCTTCTTCTTGCAGAAAATATGCATTACAGTAGAAGTCAGTGAACGATCTGTAGAGAAACTCTTAGCAGAGGTGAGCCAATTAAAAGAAGAAATAAAGAGGAAAAAGCAACAGAATTGTTCAGGTAAGTTAACCAAATGTGGTGCAAGCCTTGCCCTTCCAAAGTTGACTCAAGTGGCAGAAGCAGAAAACACTTCTGAGCCTGAGGCAGCCAAAACAGCAGTGGTGCAAGAGGTTCTGCAACTCTGACTGATTTTTTTTCCTCAGGAGAAGACAAAAACCACCCAGCAGAGCCAAAGGAGAATGTTCTCCTTTGCCAGGCACTACAAACATTTTTCCCCAATTCCAGACTTCAGACATGCATTGTTTCCTTCAAAGGCCAACAAATATCCAAGAACTGCTGTAACACAGACCATCATATTAACGTCATGGACAAACTGACTCTCATGGTAGAAGAAAGAGACTTCACTGAAGCTGAAGCAAGGCATCTAAACAAGCGTAAGGTCAGGGGGACCACATCAAAGTCATCCAAGAAGTCCAGATCATTGCAGCTTCACCAAGAACCATTTCAAGACCAAGAGGACAGTGACCAGGAAAGGAAGCTTATACTGAGTAGCACTGAAACAGATGAGGATACATTTGAAAAAAACAGAGATGCAAAGGAATACCCACACTCTCCTACTTTCTGATCTGTCAGATGACTTCACACCAAAAGCTACTGCTCATGTATTCCAGTGATACATCAATCTCTTGCACTGCAAGGATGTATGTAACAGGGCATTTTTGCAGGTTGTTTTTTTTTCCCTAGTGCACGAACCCTGTTCAGCATAACGATAAATCCAAGATGATATTCCCTCACTTTGCCTTCCAGAGTTCCACCAGTCTTCTCTCTCAAGGTTCAAATCCTATGCCACAGGATGCTATCAGTCAGATAAGCACATTACATACTGCCTCAAAGTGATACAACTTCAAGCTGCTGGTGAAGAAACAGTGCTACCCTCCTCATGCAGGGAGCATCAAATGAACACGTTACAGAATTAGCTGTCTACATGAACTGCCACAGTTTAAATACATTAATTTATCCTCAGGAAACCAGTGCTTATTTACTTCTCCACATCTTACAACCCATCAAGGGGAAACCAGCCACCTGAGCTTTAGCAAGACCACTGAGCAGAGGAAGGGGTCCACAGTCCATATAGCTGCCAGTTTCTATTATTGCTTTAATCTTCCTTCAGACAATAACTTTCAGAGACTTCATGAAGAAAAATAAAAGAATGATGGACATCCACTCCTCAGTCAACCACACATTATGCTAGCAAACCACTTTTCCAGCAAACAAGTATATAAACATGAAAAACAGTTTTATTGTTTATTTCTGTACAGCATATCACTCTGGATACTTGATGTTACATAGCTTGGGGTCTGTGAGAAATTGTGGGTTCTTAAACATAACTGGCATAAATCCTGTTAAAAAATAGATGGAGGTGTTCTTAGTAGAAAAGTAGCCTTGAGTTAGAAAATTCAAAAGCAAAATCATACGTACCAAATACATGAGCTCTTTTAATAGCTTTTGTAATTTCCTTCTGCTTCTTGTTGCACAAGCCTAAAGAGATGAATTATTTTCAACACTAAGCAAGTCATTAGAGTGTGAAAGGTGTATTACTGACAATTCCCTCTGGCTTGGAATTAAGTCTCTCTAGAAAAATGCACGTGTACTTTTACTGTTAAATACAAAATGCATACAATTAAGGGGTATTTTAATTCCTTGATGCAGGGAAACTAAGTCAGGGGAATACTATTACAAAATGTATAGAGTTGGGACTGGTTACTTTCAGAAAGACTGCTGATGCACAGTTCCTTAGACTTCCAAAAATAATATTAACCCATATATGATTTAATTTAATACTTCACATACCTGTGATATGCCTGCCATAAATGGAGCCAGTATATGGAGAAACAAACTGAGAAAGCAGCTACTTAAAATTAAGAAAAATCAAAGTCAGTTTAAGAACTTTTTTTTTTTGGAGCTTTATGTTACTACTTGTACTCTATTTTTCATTTTTTTATCTGTATTTTCAAAATTCAGTTCTACTTGAAGAAAAAAGTACAGCTTGGAGCTAGACAGTATTTTCTATGCTTTTCTGTGCTTCCATGCCTTGTGGCAGCTGAATTGTAACCAAGGACTATATTTGTTAAACAGCAAAGTTGTCACACATAGTACATTAAGCATCTTCGCATGACTACATTATTTGGCCCTTGACTTACACACATTCTTACGCAGAAGTTTTAAACCCTTATGCATATGAATGGATTTTTAATTGGTTTTTTTTTAAACTTTTCAGACTTACTACACACACATTTAAAAACACTAAAGCAGCTCCCTTCATCCAAGGACAGCAATTTTAAAGCTTACCTGCACATTTTTATAGTCCACATTTACTCCACATAAGACACATCTCTTTGGAGGGTCTTTGTAGGGGTTCTCCATTTGTGTGGGCTGAAATCAGAGAATGATTAACACCTGTAAGCTTCACAAGAAAATAGAGAACATTTGTTATTTTTAATCCTTTGATTGATATTTATCTTGAAACCAGAAGCGATATTTAGTGTGTCACTTAAATTCTTCATTAACTTTATTAACTCAATTCTTGGTACCTTGCAACTTCAAAGACTTCTTACAAATAAACAGCTGTTTTATTTCAGTAACAATGACACTAGCATCTCTATTAAATCATTCAGTAAGATAGCGCTTACACCTTCTACTTGAAGTCAAAATCTGCAGAAGCTGGTAAAAATGTAGTTCTGTCTGACAAGTCACAAGAATCTTTCTTAAAAAATAATTTCACAGCAAATGGCCCAAGGAAGTCTCTGTGTGCTCACACATATTCTAAAGAGAGAGATTCAGAAATACCTCCCAAGGAGCTTCCTTGGGAGGTATTTCTGAATAGTATGCTCAAGCTTCAGAATACACCCAGCACCAAATTCTTACAAGGTATGAAAGGTGATTCTTTGCTTTTCACAGAGTCACTGAACAGGGTTGGAAGGGACCTGTGGAGATCATCCAGTCCAACCCCCTGCCAATGCAGGGTCACCTGGAGCAGGCGACACAGGTACATGTCCAGGTGGGGCTGGAATGTCTCCAAAGAGGGTGAGTCCATGACCTCCGTGGGCAGCCTGTTCCAGAGCTCTGCCACCCTCAGTGTAAAGAAGTTTTTCCTCATGCTGAGGTGAAACTTCTTGTGCTTTTAGTTTATGACCACTGGTCCTTGTCCTGTCGCTGACTGCACGTCTGAGCCACTAAGACATCAGGTTTAACAGGCTCTAGTTAAGATGCTGGAATACAGATCCGTGGGGCCTTAACTTCCAGCGCCTGATGACCCCCGCTCCGCGCTGTACTCCCCACAAGGGATCCGCGGTCTGATGAGCCCCAAGCTACACAGCGCCAGCGCAAAGCGTTTCCAGCCACAGCTGCTGTCCTGCGGCGGGGGAGCAGCGGGACAGCAGGGCGGGACAGGTCGGGGAAGCCTCACCTGGTCCGAGCGCTCAGGCTGACCCTCAGGCTGTCCTTCATGCTGCAGGCGGCGCGGCCGCGCCCACAGTTTCGCTGCAAGGGAGAGAGCGACAAGGTTAGCGGCGGCATGGCGCGGCACACACGCGAACACCCCCACCGCCACTGGGGAAGAGGGGGAGCGGCAGGGCCGCACCGAGAGCCAGGCGCGGCCAGGTCCTCCGCGCCGCCACGGACCGCGCCGCCATGACACCCGCACCGCGCCTCACTGCCGCCCGCTGGCCAATAGCAGCGCGGCCTGCCCGGCTCGGGACAGACGATTGGCAACAGCGCGGTCACGTGCTGCTCCGGCGGCTTGTGGCCGGCAGTGGCCGCTCCCGCCATGGCGGCCGCGCCTCCTGGGGCCGGCCCGGCGGGCTCTGTCCGCGCCCCGCCGCGGCCGTGACGGTGCCGCGCGGCGTCCGCGCAGCCCCCGCCATGGCGGAGCCCAAGCTCGCTGTGCGCAGGAAGAGCCGCTCCAGCGCGGAGCGCAAGCGGAGCCGGGCCCCAGTGCAGCCCGTCGCCGCCAGCTCGCCGGTGGCTCGCAAGAGACCAAATTCTGATGGCGAGGGGCCCCCGGCGGAGGCCCCGGTAGGTGATGGCGGGTTCCGGGGCTGGTGGCGAGCCGCGGGGCTCCGCCTGGGAGGATGACATATGTCGGGAACGGCCGACTTTGTGTGTTGCCCTTTGGCTTTAACTTTTAAAAAAACCCATCTCTATAATCTCTCTGCGCATGTATCCACCTACTTGTAGGTTACCTGTTTCACTTCGTTAAGGCATTCCTTCAGAGCCTAAGCTGGGTTTTCTTCACAGTCGACATCACATAAAATGCTTTTGTGTTAAGTTGTGGCAGACCTAGGTGACTTGGCTCTGATGTTTGTGCTCTGCTAGTTATTCTGCCTTCTGTGGTGTTGCCTCAGGGTGTCAATAACTCCTGTTTTGTTTTTGCAGTGCAGCAACGATAGCGAGGAGGATATGTTTGGTGACTATGACAGCTTTTATGGAAACGATTCATTGATAGCTGAAGTGGCTGATATTGAACATAAATACCTGCAGGATAAAAATATAGATGTGAAAGCAGCTGGAGAGATTGTTCTTGGGAACCTTCAGTCAGGAGTTCACCAGAAAGAGCAAGATAACTTCACTGCTTCACAAACTGTGGTTTTCCTTAAAAGTGATAAAGAGAGTGCCTGCCAAATGTGTGACAGTGACCGAGCCGATGGCAATCAAGAATTAATGGAGTTTACTTTAGATGACTTGCCATCATCGCAACTTCTGTGTTTAAAAAAAATGGATGAACTTTCTTCTGCTTCTAGAACATCTCCAATCTCAAAAGGGAGGGATGAATGTGTGAATTCTTTCTCAGAGAAAATGAGAGACCCATTGTCTTTTTATGCTGGTGCTGAACACAGGAACAGACCTACTGACTCTTCCTCACACTCCAAGTGTGTTTTATTTAAATCTGAGAGTCTCAAAGATCACCTGAAAAATGCTATGACTGGAAATGCCAGAGCCCAGACTCTGCAGGTCTCCAAGACCAAGCAGCTCAAAGAAGCTGTTTTATCTGAAGAGATTTTTGTGGCTAGAAAAGCTATTGAATATTCTTCTCTTGATATAGGCCCTTTTTATGGATTACCTAGCAAGGTTAAAGATTTATTCAGACAACTTCGAGGGATTGAAACACTTTATGGTAGTGTAATCAATGGTCTGTTGGAAAAAAAAAAAAGAGCTGCTAACAGAGTATTGTCTATTTCACCCATTATACTGTAAAAATATTTAAGGTAATGCTTAACATGAACCACGTTGGAAAATAGTTGTCCTGTTTTAGGAAGTGGGTATTTTGGTGTTTTAGATGGATGGATGGTATCTATTCATCTGGATTACAGAATACTTTAGAAGTTACCATCACTGAAAGCTTTAAGTGCTTTTTTTGAGAAAAAGCTCTCAAAGCTGAGCTCTGTGTTCTGAATGAAATGCAGGCATTTTTGTATAAACTAACATGCCCCTGGGGTTGCTAATAGTTCCATTTTTATTTTGCAGAGTGGCAGCATGATTGCTTAATGTTAGAATCCCTACAGCAAAGGAAGAACTTAATATATTCTTTGCCAACCAGTGGTGGAAAAACTCTTGTAGCTGAAATAATAATTCTCCAAGAATTACTCTGCAGGCAGAAGGATGTTCTGATGATCCTGCCATATGTTGCCATTGTCCAAGAAAAGGTCTGGATACAGTATTTCTGGTACTGCTTCCTGTGATATAAATAATATGTGTAGACACTTCAATTTTGTAGCTGGAATAGATATTCTTAGCTATGTTTCACTAATTCCAGCAGCTGATTGTGGTGTGGGTTGGTTTTCTGTTGAGGCAGCTCTGAAATCCACAATGAGCATGAATTTGTTCTCTAATTGATTTTTCTTTTATAGGTTAGGGGTTTGTCGAGTTTTGGGATAGAATTGGGTTTCCTCGTTGAAGAATATGCAGGAAGTAAAGGAAGATTTCCACCAATCAAAAGGAGAGTAAAAAAATCTCTTTATATTGCTACTATAGAAAAAGGACATGCTCTGGTGAACTCCTTAATTGAAACAGAACGAATCTGTGACCTCGGCCTGGTTGTGGTAGATGAGGTAGGCCACAAGATGTACTCCAATTTATTAGATGCATGTTTCTTTTAGGGTTCTAATAAGCAATTATTTAGGAAGGAGCAGTTCTTTGCCTGCTTGATTTTGCTTAGAGTATTCATCATGAAAATTACTTTTATTTTCTGTGTTCTGAATTGTGACATAATTCTATAATTTTGAAACTTGTTTTTTTCTTTTTAATGAAGCATTTATTGCTATTTCAGAGTAATAGATTTATATTGAGAGATCTACTGTGGTAGTGGTTGGTGGTGAATTCCTGCATAACTACTTGTCATTTAGAAGTCTCTAATGGGTTGCAAAAAAAGCATAAATAATTTTAATTGCATGGAATGCACTTAATGAAGCCTACACCTTAAGTCGTAGATGTGAAGCCATGCAACTTTGTGTCTGGTATTAATGACCAGTGAAACACTGACAAAAAAGAAAAATACAAAGTAACATTTGGCTGTGAGAATTGCCAGTTGCAGTGGTGGGGCTGAGTTGCACTACCAAGGCATGATTGTGGGGTTGAGTACCGTGTGTAAAGTTTAATGGGGATTTTAATTCCTGGAATTCTTCTGGCTTACTGACCATGCTTTAGCACTGTACCTTCTAAACAAAGGGCAGCTGAAGCACTAACTTCTGTGTTTTCTAGAAGGTGGCTGCTAGAAATGTTTTTACTTTAAGTCTTGTTTAAACCAAGTTTTGTTTAAAATTGCCTCAGACCGGTGAATACAAAGATCTCCATGCTGGCTGTTTACTGTCAGAAGTTAACTGTTTGTGTCAGTTGTGGTCTAGTTAAATGGAAGGTAAATCTTGTTGTCTACATTTGCCCATGAGCCTGCCTTTTTGTGATTCTTAAATGCTTTTTAAGCAAGGTAATACATCTGAACTTAACAATCCAAATTTACACAAGGGATATCTTTAGGAAGTCCAACAAAAACAGTTCTGTAGTATTTCTTTATGTCTATATATTTTGGAGGTTTTTTTAGAAATACTCTCAACTCATTAGCATTCTTGCCTTTACTTTTTCTTTTCTGTCCACAGCTGCATATGCTTGGGGCAGGAAGCCGTGGAGCAGTACTGGAAATTACTCTGGCAAAAATTCTTTACACCAGTAGTAAGTCATGGCTACAGTTAATGTCATTAACATTTTGTAGTTGTGGCCTAAGTCACATTCTCACTTTCTGGATTTGTGCTGTTTTGGCTGCTTTTGAAAAACATGTCATGACTCCACATATTAGCAGCATTTACTCATTGAAGTGTTAATTGACCCTCTAATGATGTTAGGGTGTGTTTGAAGCTCTTCTGATACTTCTCTGTGAAATCCTGAGTATTGTCAAGTATCTTCCATTTCTTTGTAGGAGCCCTTTAGGCATCCAACTAAATGCTTCTTTTGTTTTACATTTAAGTCTCAGTTAGTATTTTGTGACTTAATATTATTTCTTAGTTAGTTAGTATTTCTTTAGTAGTGGCCTCTCCCTTCAAACCTGCTACTTTGGCATTTTGAAAAGATTGATGGTGAAGAAGGAGTCTCATGACTTAAATACTGAACAGAAATGTTAAAAACTGGTAATGTGACAATAAATTCATCTCAACTTCTGTTTTACAGAAAAGACACAGATCATTGGCATGAGTGCAACATTAAATAATGTTGGAGACCTGCAGAAGTTCCTGCAAGCAGAGTACTACACTAATAATTTTAGACCGGTCTGTATACAAGATACCAGGAACTAGTAAAGAAGATATTTGCCTTTAAAATCATAGTAAATCTGTTTAGAACTGTATCACAGCTTTTGTGCTTAATTGCACAGTATAAGGCCTGCTATTGCTCTCTAATTGCTAACAGTACAGTAAATAGCACCATGCACTTCTAAATACACAAATGCAATAATGTTTATACTGCTGTGCTAAGGCATTTGTATCATTTTAACTCAAGCAATTCCTAAATTACAGCTACTGGGGTGAATCACTATATTCTATTTGGTGTAACTGGAATCTGTACTGCTGGTTCTTGTATGCTGTGAGGACAGCATGGTTTATAAATAGTTAATGGGATACAATTTTGGCATTCTTCATTATGATTCCATGCTTTATCAAGGCAAATAATTAAAACAATTAAGTTCTCTTAAAAATTCTAAGGTGTGTGCTTATGTGCAAGTATGTATATGACATGTGATGCTTAGAGAAAAGCTGTAGCTATACATCATCAATAGCTTTAGAGAAAACTGAGTAGTTTAACTAAAGTTTCTCTTTGTGGTTTCTGTCTTGCTAGGTAGAATTAAAGGAATACATAAAGATACGAGACACCATTTATGCAGTTGACAGCAAAACTCAAAATGGATTTGCTTTTTCACGTCTCCTTAATTTCAAGGTAAAAACAAAGTGCTTATAGTTTCTTAGAACTGTTGTGAAATGCATTATTTTATACTGATTCGCTTACAGACCTTTTACTAGAGAAATTACTTTAACATGATAATTCATTTGTAGTACGCATGAGAAAGAAGTGGTAGGCTTTGGGAATGAAAAACCCAGCCTTAAAATACTGAATGCTTAACTTGATTTGCAGTTCCTTTTGACTCCTCAAGGTAGAGGTTTCTTCAGCATTTTGACATGCAAAAAGTAATGTGTTTGAGTATTCCGGATAATCTACCCCAGAACATAAAATAATGAGTATCTCAACAGTTGATCACTCTCAGACAAAACTGAAAGACACCTTTTGGGGATTTTGCCAGCTTACTACTGCCTTGTAGGGATGAATTTCAACCTTTACAAAGGAAAATTTGTCTAATGGTAGACTGCCAGTATCTCAGGTGTTGCTAAAAGAAAATGAAGTATTAAGGGGAAAAAGCAAAGAATTTGATTTGCATATCCATGTATCCCTTAAGTTAGATGTTTTTCACGTGGGGACTGGGAGAAAAGCTTATACTACAACTTCCTGGAATTATGTCACATGAAATCCAATGGGAGTATTCAAGCAATGGTTGAGAACAAGTGTTGACTATTCAGGTTATGACTTAATTCCTAGGTTTAAATATTTGTCAATCTATGCTTATTACAGTATTCTAGTAATCTAGAGAAAGCAGATCCTGACCACATCATTGCACTGGTTACTGAAGTTATTCCTAAATATTCCTGCCTAATCTTTTGTCCCACTAAAAAGAATTGTGAAAATGTGGCTTTAATGGTGTGCAAGTACCTCAAGAAGTAAGTTTCTATCTTTTTTTTTAATTATATGTGAAATAATTGCTTACAACTTAGGGTTTATTGCAATCTAGTTCACAAGTGTTTTTCCCTGGTGATTAGAAGTAAATGCTTTGACCGTGGAGTCATATAAAGTTGCTAACTGCATAAGTGATAGCAGATTGCAAAAGGCTTAATAAATAAAAGGTTTTTTTAAAGTTCTTACTTTTATTACAAAACAGTTGAAGAAGATGATTGTCAGAGGAAAAAACACTAAAGAAAAGAAGGAGAAACATACTAAGATTAATCTAACTTTGAGTCCCTTTGGCACTGGATTCTCGAAGATTAGAAAGAAAACATTTTTCACTATACCCTGGTATTTGGTGATGTACTTTGGTAGTCAGTTGAATGTCTCTGTTCCCATTCCCACTTGGGAAAACTGAGTTGTAAAATCTAAAGCAGCTAGTATTTTATCTCTTCTGTTCCTATGTTTCCTAACAAGAAAGGTTCTATTGCAACTAAATCAGCCTCCTGCATACTGCTGTTTCAAAGTTACTGGAAATAACTATTTCTCCAACTTAGATGTTAGAGAACTGAATGATGAACAGAAGTAGACAGTAAGCATGTCTCTTGGTTTTATTTTCTTTTTATTTAACAATTGGTCAAAGTTTAAAGAAATGCTTTCCATCCTATAAGAGAATTTAGAGCTCACAAGGAGAAAGAAAAACAAGATCTCATCAAGAACCTAAAGAGTATTGGAAATGGAACTGTCTGTCCTGTTTTGAAGAAAATAATCCCTTTTGGTATTGCCTATCACCATAGTGGCCTTACAAATGATGAACGAAAAACCATCGAGGAAGCTTATTCTGCAGGTGTCCTATGTCTGCTTGCTTGCACAGCCACTCTAGCTGCTGGAGTGAACCTACCAGCTAGAAGGTTAGGAGCCAAAGCATTTAATTTTTGCATTGATTTTTGCTTTGTAAAAAAAAAATTCGTTAATAAGCTGGAAATTTCAGTGCTATTTAAACTGTATTTGTGCTTTTACCAGCAAATTGGAAATATAATGGATGTTGTGTTCAATTTGGGACACAAGACTGCAGTATTCATGTAGGAAATGTGAATCAGTAGGAAGTATCTCAGAGTATATCACTGAAGAGCACTTATGTAAATGGATTAAAGAAAGTTTTAATAAATTGAAAAGTGTTTTAATGTTTTTAGTAGTGTTATTCAAAAGAACAGTGTTTTCTTTAGATACACTCCCAAGTATAGTGTTTAAATGATAAAATAAACCTTTTCTAAGGAGTTGCAGTTGGAATGTTTTAAAACAAAAATGTGTTACCTTTTCACATGCAAGTTCTGATGATAGGGCTGCTGTACTCTGTGTGGCCAAGGATTGTTTGCTAACAATCCACTTCTTTGTGCACATTGAATACACATTAAATAGTTTAATGCTTTACAATTGATTTACACATCTGTCCAAAGAGGTGCATTTGATTTTTTATTAGTTACGAGGTAAAGGGCACATATAAAGAACTAATTTGAATTTATAACATTTTATTGCTGCTTTAGTAATTTGAATATAAAGCATAACTTATTCAAGACTTCTTTGCAGGGTGATTCTCAGAGCTCCTTATGTTGGAAATGACTTCCTTAAGAAGAGCCAATATAAACAAATGACGGGCAGAGCTGGTCGAACTGGCATTGACAGTGCTGGAGAAAGTATTCTCATAGTGCAAGAAAAAGACAAACACTTGGTAATTCTTACAAAGCTGTTGGTAACTTAAATTGCTGGGTTAAGATGGTGGAATAAACAAGAGGAGCCAAGCTGCCTAGCTTAATTTTTTTTCACCTCTTAAAGTTGTAAGTATTTGATTTATATAATAATACCTTTAAACTGCCTTTATGTGGCTTGTTTTCAGATGGGAACTGTAAACTTTCGATGTTTACCCTTATTTTCTTTATAAGATGAGTCATGCATATCAGTTTGATTTTTTGAAAGTATAAAATTAATGCATGAATATTCCTCTGTACTAATATATTCCTTTCCCCTTTTAGGTTCAGGATTTAGTTCACAGTCCTTTGGAGAATTGCTACAGCAATCTTCTGCTGGAGTTGACCAAAGGAATACAGAGCCTGTTGTTATCTTTGGTTGGACTGAAGGTATCAGTTAACTCTTCTCTGTGAGTAACTTAAGTGCTTAGAAATGCCAAGAAAATGTCACCTGTTGGTTCTGTAGAAAAAGACAGACTGCTTAAACACTCAGGCTTGCAAGTTCAGAAAAGCTTTAATCAAATTTTTGTCCTTATCTGATTAGATCTTCTCATTTAACTCAATAAGTAATCATACAACACAACAATCACCTTATGTGTAAAAGCAAAACTTTATCTATCTTATTATACAATAGAATGTTAATATTTATATTTCTGATACTTGATTCAAAATACAAATAGAAACAGTGGAAACAAGTTAACATGATGTAGTAGCTAGAATAATAGAACAGATGGAGAGCAGTCCATCAGATCCACCACCGAGAATCTGTCATTCTATTTGTTGGGATGTATTTCTATAGAAATACAAGTTCACCCTTTATTCAGTATTTTTTTCGTATGTCTTATTAAACATGTGAAATTATAACTTTAAATATGCTAATTATTTCCCAAACTGGTGCAGATAGCAGTTACCCATGAGGAAGTGGACAATTTTATGTGTTGTACATTGCTGGGTGTTCAGCAGCAGCTGCTGTCTAAAGAGAAGAGCTTCTCAGAGATAATTAAAGATGGGCTGGAAAATCTAATAGAAAAAGGACTCCTAAAAGGAAGAATATCTGAGGACCACAATTCCAAATCTACACTGACAATCACACCCTTGGGTAAAGCTACATATAAGGGTAAGGCTTTTTTTATTCTTATTATTATAACTGCAATGAAAAATAAATTGTTGAGAATGAGTTTTACTACATGATGTAGACTGAAAATGAGAGTGAAGTAGCACGTAACTGAATGTGATGTGAATGAAGTGTGATAATATTGATCCCACTGGGAACAAAACCAGAACTGTACCCCTTAAAAATAACTTAAATATTTGATTTAGTGGTTGTAATCGAAGTGTCTTAGGACCTTGTTTTACAATTAATTGTTATGAACAGATTATTGTAAACAGAAGGATTTCTTGGAAAGCTGAAGAGGGAAAGGGAGCATGTGACATGTAGACCAATTGTAATTAAAAAAACATATCAGGAGGTTCTGCTTTCCTGTTGTATCATAAAGATTTTGGTGTATGGAATGTAGTTGAAATAGGATAAGTCTGAAGGGTTCCTTCAATCTACAAAATTATTGTGGGATTTCAGTAAAGCCACGACATTTCACAAGTGCTCTAAAACCACACAGAATGAACATACATGGAAACAGGTGATTGCCTTTCCTCAGCTTTGCTTCATTACTCATGTTAGGTTAGAACAGTAATTCAGGTCACAGATATTTCTCTCCAGTTCAGATGGTATAACTAGCTTTTGTGGAAGGTAAGGACAATATTGATTCTATGTTAAAACGTACTTCATTTAACTCTGTGTGCCTGTTTATAATTGTGCTTATTCTTACCCTGTGTGCCTATTCTAGGTTCAATAGACTTGGCGTACTGCAATATTCTGTACAGAGAATTGAAAAAGGGTTTGGAGGGACTGGTTCTCGAGAGCAGTCTTCATCTCCTCTATCTGTCAACTCCCTATGATATGACTTCTACCTGTAGCCCAGATTGGATGATATACTTGAGACAGGTGAGAAATTGCTAGCAAACATGCATTGGGGTATTCATTTATCCTCTGTATTAAATTTGCAGCAGGTTTATACTCATAGGACATGAAGTGGGATAACAATCTGATGGTAAATATGCTATTTTTTTTTACTTGGAGAGCACTAAAATCTGTTTAATTCTGTTAAAATGAGTCATTCAGAGATGGACAGTTACAGATAATAGACAAGTACAGAATACAGACAAGTAGGCAAAGAAGCTTCAGAGCTGCCTGTGACTGGTGACTGTAGTACTACTCTACTGATTCTATGGAGATATTGAAAAACATTGTTGCACTGTGAACAATGTACTTGTGTTTTCTATAATATTGAAAGAACTAAATATCTGGAAATTCTTTAAAATTTTGTTTTAGTTCAACCAGCTAAGTGCAGCAGAGCAAAAAGTAGCAGATATTGTGGGAGTACCTGAAAGCTTTATTACAAAAATGGCTTCTGGTCAAACCATCAGAAAGGTAGGTTGACAATTTGTCATACCTAAGATAACAGTTTAGTAATTTCATTTGATTATTTGCAGATTCCAGATTATTTTTCTGCTAGTGTTGTTTACTGCTGTTCTGATTATTAAAGTTCTTTTAATCTCATTGATTAGTTTTTTTAATGTTTCTAATGTCTTTGTGTGTAATATAGAAGTGTTTTAAAGCTGTGAAGGGAGTAGAGATGAAAAGATTTCCCTTGTAGTACCAAAAGAACATCTGCAGTGTTATACTGGCTCTGAATTTTAGCTTGTGTTATTCCTAGAATGTGGACCATGCTGTGGTGAACAGGTTCTACCTGACGTTTGTGCTTTATACACTTCTGAAAGAGACCAATATTTGGAGTGTTTCAGAGAAATTTAATTTGTCCCGGGGATATGTGCAGAATCTCCTCAATTCGGCTGCCTCCTTTTCATCCTGCCTTCTACATTTCTGTGAGGTACTGTGCTAAAAGAATGTAAATAATTTTTTTGTGGCTTGGTTTTGCAAAATCTGGAGTTTGGTTATCTTACTTTAGAACTGAATACGGATGTGGTATTTCACCTTTGCTGTGCAAAAATGTTTCTTCACCTTTATGTTCTATGTTATTTTTGCTGTTGAGCAAAGCATGCTCATACAATGACATTTATGATAGTAAAAGCAAGCTTTATGCACTGAGAATGTGAAAATATACAAGTTGTACAGGGCATTGATCACTGCCAGTGCTGTTGGTGAAACAACTGAAATAATGCATTGCTTATCCTTCAGAATTGCCCCAGCTTTGGGATGTTCAGCTGAAGAATGCTGAATACACCTCTGCAGCTCTCTGAAAGGATGACTTAGAGAAATAATAATGCTTCCTCCATCTAAAAGACAAATAGATACTTTTTGTCTCAGTAGAGTTTTGTCAGTCGTATTTCTCAAATACAGAACTTTGGAGCTGATTTTTAGCAATCTTTGTCTCTGCAGGAATTGGAAGAATTCTGGGTTTATAAAGCCTTGCTGACAGAGCTTACAAAGCAGTTGACATATTGTGTTAAGACAGAACTCATCCCTCTGATGGAGGTAGCAGGGGTTCTAGAGGTCAGTAAACCTGGCTCAATGAATCTTTTTGATATTAACTTGTGTGCTAAATGTTATTTGCCTTTCAAGTGTATATGGTAAACCAAGTAATTTGTTACTGGGAATTCAGCATAATGCAGATATTCCACAACAGTGGAGGTTGGGGGAAAAGTGATCTGTTTAGGAAATGGGAGCTGGAGCCAATGGTTCTCTTCTGGCTTTGCTCCAGCAACTATGAAAATACTGTATTTGGACAATAATTTAGCTGTATACTCAGTTGGAAGTTGGAGTTCTGCATTTTGGCCAAAATTACCCCCTGCAATGTTATAGGCTGTGGCTGGACAGTGCTCAGGCAGAAAGGGACCTGGGGGTACTGGTAGTTGACAGCATGCTGAACCTGAGCCAGCAGTGTACTGAAGACCAGTGGCATCCTGGCCTGTGTCAGGAATGATGTGGCCAGCAGAGCAGGGAGGTCATCCTTCCCCTGCACTTGGCACTGGTGAGGGCACACCTCAAGTGTTGTGTCCAGTTTGGGCCCTCAGTTTGGGAAGGACATCGAGATGCTCGAGCTCATCCAGAGGAGGCAATGAGGCTGCTGAGGGGCTTGGAAAACAAACCCTGTGAGGAACGGCTGAGGGAGCTGGGGGTGTTTAGCCTGGAGAAAAGGAGACTCAGAGGTCACCTTATAATTCTCTACAACTTCCTGAAAGGTGGTTGTAGTCAGGTGGGGGTTGGTCTCTCACCAAGCAACATCTGACAGAATCAGAGGACACAGTCTCAAGCTGCATGAAGGGAAATATAGGTTGGATATTAAGAAGAAGTTTTTTACAGGAAGGGTGATAAAGTTCTGGAATGGCCTGCCCAGGGAGGTGGTGGAGTCATCATCCCTGGATGTGTCTGAGATTGGCACCAGTAATTCTTATTTCCTGTTCTGATAATCTAACACAATTATATACTTTCAGGCACGAGCAAAACAGCTTTACAATGCAGGGTACAAAACTTTAGCACACTTGGCTTATGCAAATCCAGAAACTTTGGTGAGGATGATTGAGCACTTGTCACGACGTCAAGCCAAACAAATAATTTCATCTGCAAAGGTGAGTTAGAAACAAAGCAATAAAAGCCTGCTTCAGAACTCCAGGATGTCAAAAGTGGATGTTTGAACGACATTAAAAGGGAAGGATGCAGTTTAGTAGAAAAGGCATTAGTGGACATTTGTGATCCAAATACTGATCTGTAGTAAGAACAATCTGTTCTGTACAGCCAAGTGGTGCTGCTTTTCAGAGGGGAAGCAAAGGGCAAAAATGCTTGACAGCTCATCTGATACTTGAAATGCTCAGTTCTGTCAATATCTCAGGACTTACTTACAGAAGTTCTAGTGGTAATTGTGACAAAAGAATAGGATTTGTAGGGTTGTAGAAGTGGAAACCAACAAGGTACAGGGTTGACTTCACCTATTTAGGTTGCTTTTGTCATGCCCTTTTATTCTCTCCTGTCTTTTCCATTTTGAATATGTAGGTTCTGTAACAAACACTGAGTTGTCTAAACAAAAAATGCTGAAAGTGCTTTATCAAGGGATGGTATTCTCTCTCTATCTCCATTCATGATCTGCTGTTGCAATGGTATTGGCTTCATGAAGTAAGGGAATATCTAGAATAAAAGGATGGGTGGTTGTTTTAAAAATAAGGCAGTCAATTAGAAAGTTTTGGTTTGCACATTCTCATTAAGTAAGCATTCCAACTTTGGGGATTGTGTACTTTAAAATATCATGTTCAGATAATGTTGTAGGTTTCTTGCTCCTTTTTTAGCGTGCTGCTGTGGGAGCCAAAAGAAAGGGATTGCTTATCTACATCAAGGACAAATCTAGCAGTCTACCCCTACTCTCACGCTCAGATACTAAATTCATGGAGTTTTCTCTAACTGGGAAGTTAGAAGAGTGCTTGCATGGGGTCCTGTTCTTCTCCATGCCAGCAACAAACAGTTCAGGGTAGTGGATTAAACAACTGCTGATATCAGGAGTCCTGTATATCTGGTTTAAAATGCTGTAGTAAGAAATTTCAAATAAAGGAAGAAGTTGTCAGCTTGGCAGGTACAACTTAAAAATTATTATTCAAACATGTAAAATGAATGTCTAAGGTTAAAAATATTCCTTAACAGTTCCAGGCAAAACTGTTCATATTCTGTGAATTTTGTGTATTATGTGATGCCAGAATCCAGAAAACCATCTGTGTACTGTATGAATTTTTGTGTGACTGCTTTCTATATGGGTGTAAACTTAATCGTCAAAAAAATGCTGGCTCTTTGAGGCAAAGCTGCTGTGGTCCTGGGAGCAGCAGCAGCAGTCATTTACAGACCCAGGTGCAAGTTTGGAAAGAAACATTGGTGTTTTAATCTGTCTAAGAGTTACAGCTAATGCTTGTATTTGTTTTCTAATTTTTGTTCCTTTGTTTCTTGTTGTAGATGCTGCTGAGTGAAAAAGCTGAGGCTTTACAGGAAGAAGTTGAAGACCTCTTAAAAGTGCCAACAGATATCCCAGGGACCCACTGATTGTCATGGGAAAAAAAAAGTCATGAATCCAGAATTCAGCTATTTTCAAGTATTTAACTCTCCTGTTTAAAGCGGCTGTAATTTAATTTTTAATGTAATTTAATATTTAATGTCTTTTGTATACCACAATTTTGAGTGAGTTCTGAATTCAGAAATTGATTTCATTTGAAGGTTTGGATTATGAACTTCTTGAGCAATAGGACAGAATCATCTTCATTCTTGGTTTTAGACACAGCCCTAGGAGTGCTTTGGGAATTGGACTATTTTGTTTGTATTTCTGCCAGGAGTTTTTGCTCACAACTGACTTAAATAATATATTTGGATATTCCCTTTAGGATACCTGCACTGGAGTGAGATACCCAGAAATGCCCGCTTGCAGGAGTCTCTGTATTCTAAGTGTAGCTAATGGAAGGAGCTGCAATTCATAACAAAGAAGTTGTCCCAGAATTGTGCAAGAGATCGTAAAGGATGCCTAGTTTAAGCCTTTTTTAAAAAATGCAGATATCAAATTCATATTCAGCCTCTGGCAATTCCCTGAGATAATTCTTTTACAGGATGCCTTTGAAGCAGTCTTCCAAACAGAAAGTTTCCTTTTTTAAAAGTAATTTTAATTTCTTGCTTAAATATGAAGACTAAATAAAGATGAATTCTTAAAGAACTGGCATTTGAGAAGCCTGTCAAGTTCTGAGTCCATGGGCATATGTCAATCACTCTACTTGGGATATTTAAAGGCATATGAATACTATTTGCTCCAGCAAGAAGTTAAGCTTCATTAAAGCAACTTTGAACCTACTTTAGAACTTACAGTAGCCTGAAACTTCCTTAGTTGTGACACAGTAAACTTCTAAGCTGGTGTGTAGTACTTGACAATGGCCTGCACATTAAGACAGACTTGAAAGCTGGGGCAGCCTGATGTGTTAAATTACAGAATCATAGACTGATTTGGGTTGGAAGAAATCTTAAAGATAATCTCATTCCAAACCCTCTGCCATGGGCAGGGACACTTCCTCTAGGCCAGGTTGTTGAAAGCCTCACCCAGCCTGGCCCTGTAAAGCCTCAGCTTTTTCACTCCCCTGCCTTGAACACAAGGCATGGGGCATCCACAGCTTCCTTGGGCACCCAGGGCCAGTGCTTCATCACCCTCTCGGTAAGGAGTTTCTTCCTAATATCCAATCTAAATATCTCTTCTTCTAGTTTAAAGCCATTCTGTCTTGTACCATCACTATCTGCCTCTCTAAAAAGTCTCTCTCCCTCATTTGTTATAACACCTAGAGCCTTCTCCATGCTGAACAACCCCAGCTCTCTCAGCCTGTTTTCATAGGAGAGGTGCTCCACCCCTCTGAGCATCTCCATGGCCACTTCTGAACCTGCTCCAACAGCGTCTATGGCTTTCTTGTGCCAGATCTGGATGCAGTGTTCCAGGTGGGGTCTCATGAGGGCATGAAAGTAGTTTTGAATTATGGTAGCCAGTGTGGTGGCACACCTAAACATGGCATTTCTGTGTAAAATTTGGTCTCTTCTCAGTAAAGGAAAAGTAAGATAAACCTTCGTTAAACTGGGGGCTTGATAGTTAGGTTAATTATGTTGTGGTTCTAAAAATAAACAGAATGGTTTTTAAATCCAGTGAGTATGTCAGATGTTGAATGCTTGAGAGAAAGTGATTATGGTGAAAAACTGATGAAAATGCTAATATTCTACTGCTCATTTTGTTGTTGTGTTAGGGAAATCATTGGTAGCAATTGAATTCTTTATAAGCCTTTATTTGGCATAAACATGCCTCTAAACCCATACTTGTGATATTTCATATTGACTTACATGGTTTGGATAAATGCAATATTTGACTGCATTCAGTATTAAACCAGGTCAGGAATTTAAAACTAGCAGTTTTTAGAGGCAGCATGATTCATTTCCACTGGTACACTGAGTGTCCACAGGGGAATCCTGTAATTGATATTTAACTGCCTAAGGCATAAGTGGATTTGGAAACATGAAAAACTGTGAAGTTGGTCCTCAAGGGTAGAAGCAGTATTTGCCATGACTTGAGGCTATATGTAAGTGTGTCTCGTAATGCCTTGCCCTTTTAATTAAGATCTATTTTTGACCAAATGATGGATAACATTAAATTCTATATTGGTTTGTGTTACATTCAAAAGGCAGATGATGCTCACTCCAGCATAACAGTGAATACATATCTAAGCAGGAGATGTAGCACCCACATAAGAAAACACAGCTACCTTAGAGCTTTATTGGTACTTGATGGTGCTTTTCCAAAGTGTGGTACAGTTTTGTGTGGATTTGGTGGGGGAAAGAACCCCAGAAAGTTACTATAAAATTATTCACTCTGAGTAGTGAGTTACTGCAATAACAGATGCTATGGAAATAATCCATTAATTGCTGCATTTATTACAGAATAGGTAATGAGCCAGTAACATCTGTCACAATTCTTTGCATGATATTTGTACTTGCGTGCTAATTAAACTGTACATTTTATGTATTTATATAGCAGAGAGGAACAGCAGAAAAATACTATTCCTGTCACTTGCTAAATGCACCCTCACTCTATACATGACGTAATACCCAGCACTGCTGCGAGATCAGATTTTGATGAGATACACATTTAGGAAAAAAGTCAAGTATTCCCTACAAATGCCAGAGCTCCTGTGAAAATGGTAGGAAAACCTGGTTTGAAACAAGACAGTGGTTTTAAATCTGCATAAAGCTGATCTGGAAAGAAAAAGAGACTGGCAGTTGCTGTTCTCTTCACATAGACTGTGCTCTGCCTTGATGGATGAGTGCAATTCCCTTAAGGCTTTTTCTGTGACCTTAGAGAGGATCAGAAATTAAATGAAGCTACACTAATTTGCACTGAAACTTTGTTATATGTACTTTGTCTTATTTTCCTGAAATCAAGCTTATCAGGCAAAGCAGTATATGTATTTCATACTGCTTGTATTAATGTGTGATTAAATGCTTTTCATATAAAGTTTTCTTACCTGGGCTTCTCCCCTGGGTGGAGATGGGAGAGGAGAAAAAAGGGAATACAACAGATGCTGCTCATGGTATTTTTGTACTGCAAGATGATGCTCAATGCTTCAGTGCACATATATATATAAAACATGCAGGTGTTGTAATGGGTATGCATTAGTTTGGTAAAAGTCTGTTATGGGTGAATATGCTATGGGAAAACTTATACTGAGGATAGATTCAAGATATTTTGGAAACCAAACATTTCTCACTTGCTTCAATGGGATATTTGTATCCTAAGGCCTGTGTTGAAGGAAAAGAAGCAACATTGATGAATTTATCTTATTTCCATGTGATATAATGGTAGATGATTCAAAGCTAAGCAGGTCGTAAAAATATACTCTGTTGGATGTTCCTGCCAATGTCTTCATAACCCACAGTAAATTGGATGAGAGCTATTGTGTGTGCGAGTCTGTTCAGGTGCAGAGAAATGTTCTGACCTAAAACCTCAGAGCATATTTCTTAGTCTTTATTTCTATTCACTCCACTTTCCAGCTTGCCAACATAGACCAGTTCTTGTGTTTGTGTGATTCCCTTTCTTCCTCTGAGTCATGATTCTGTGAACCCCTGTACATAACTTACTGAAAACTGACTCCCTGGAAGGACTTAGTAAGAGAGTTAGGATAACGTTTAGCTGTTAATTTTCATTGTGTGAATGAGACCTATTGCGTTCCTATGTTCTGGAAAGCTGTTTCCATATGAGTTAATCCCTCCTAGCTCTCACTTTGTCCTTCCTTTTAAAGCTTCATTTCATCTCTGTGTGCATACCAAAGAGAACTATTAAAATCTAGACCCAAGGTGTCATTTCCATTTCTGAATAAACAGGGTGTGCCATCTCAGCTTCCCATAACCATCTGTGTTCAGCAATAAAACCAGCAGGGAGTACTGAGAGCAGTGTGCTGTGTCAGGACAAGGTCTGGCTGCAGGCTTGGAGCAGGGAGAAAGGATAGCTCACAAAACCACTCTGACAGACATCTCTGGTTTTAGTTTCCATGCTTTCTTGGCATCAGCTTAGCCCTGGTTTCACCTTCCTGAGGCTTCTTATGTAGAAACAGAGCAGTATTCTGACACAGGTCAGCTCTGTTCATCTGCCCAAACATCTGTGTCATAAGAATTGTTTGCCTTTTGCAAAGGCAGCTCTTCCCTTCTGAATTCCCTTAATATACACAAGATAAAGCACTGACACATATATAGATACAGGTATAAATGTATCAGTTATTGGTGCTTGCCCAGGAACAGCAGAGGTGCCCCTGCTAGCAATAACATGTTACCGCTGCTGCTAGACAGTTGAAATTCATGGAAGGTTTTATTTTTAGTTCTTTCGAGTTATAAAAACCTAGTCATCCCAGGGTGTCTAATGGCATTACTGGGAGAAGCAGAACTGTCTGATAGGACCTGCAAGACCAAAGCATTTGAATATCACAAGGCAGGGGCTAGGTTTTGTGTGAAGTGAGGAAGAGGGATAGGACACTTGTTTGGAGCTAGCTTCAAGTAACACTCAAGTGGGCTTAAGCCTAGTCCTAGTTCTTAAATGCTCCCCTTGTAGCTCACACGGTATCACTCAAATTCTGCTCTAATTTCCATAAGTCCAAATACATCTATACTAAGCTCACCTACTCTGCAGTATTTAAAAATGTGTATAAAACAATATGAAAAATACCTAGGCAAAAGCTGCTACTTCTCATTTAGTACCTTAAGCTAATGCTGGAAGGCATTGTTTTCCAGCTACAAGGTTTCACAGGATGCTAAAAACACAACACATGCCAGACTTCATGTACACATATCTGTGCACAGCACCTGATCCCAAAACATAGCCTTTGACCATTTGAAATACACACCTTGTGCCTTTGCTGTGAGAAATACCACACAGCAGCAAGTTACCCAAAATGCATCCTCTCAAATAATAACATGGAGGAAATAAAGTCAGAGGTAGGGAATTCCAACAGAAAGAAATTGTGCACAGGCTGCATCTTGCCTGACAGCTTCTGACCTTTCCTCCTGCACCTGTGGTAACAACCTTAGCTAGATTTAGAGCAATAATTTTTCACACACTGAACTACATTCTTACACCCTTAGTTATAAGGATATCAGTCATGGGGCTGAGAGGTTTGTTTGGTGCTCCAGTCATCAGCTGATAGATGAGTTATTCCTCTGGCCGACAGTCACCCCAGCTCTTCCTGGGGCGTAGGCATATAATTGGTGCTGCACCCCCAGAATGGGAAGCATTTTCCTGACTAAGATACTGAGACAGTCAGAAGTGTCACTGATGTTTCCTTTTCAGCAGGGCTGTGGATGTGCTTATCAAAACCAGAGTTAATTTGGTCAAGTTCTTCTAGTTCTGGTGGAGAGTTATTTAATAGTACAAAAATGTAGAGCAAACAAGAACAGGAAGGGTCAGGCAGGCGAGCAGCACTTGAGCCACAGATTAATGCCCCAACTTCAGTGCATGTGGGAAGCGCTGCACGCGAATAAAGTAACAGATTCGCAGCCTGTTCCAGCAGAGAGCCATTTTCAAAACAAGCTTCCTAAGAAACATGGATGCTTCAGGATGAATTGGTGCAGGTGGGAAATCTAATGGTGGTGTTAAATGTAGTGGTTTAAAAACTGCAAATGTTTCAGTAGTGTGCATAGAAACTTAGAAACATTCTTGCGGCCCAGGAAGCAAACTGTATTCTGGGCTGTGTCAAAGGGAGAGTGGGCAGTACACTAGGGGAGGAGACTGTTCCCCTGTACTACAAACTCCATCTCTGGAACTGCATCCAGCCCTGGGCTCCCCAAAACAAGAAGAATGTGGACCTGCTAGGAGGCCACAAAGGTGATCAGAGGGCTGGAACAACTCTCCTTTGAAGAGAAGCTGAGAGACCTGGGGTTGTTCAGCCTGGAGATAAGAAGGCTCCAGGGTGACCTTTCCAGTACCTGAAGGAATTAAAAGAGAGCTGGAGAAGGACTTTTTACAAGGGCATGGAGTGGTATGACAAGAGAGGAGTGGCCTTAAGCTGGAGGAGGGTCAGTTTAGACTCAATGATGTTAGGAAGAAATTCTTTACTGTGAGAGTGGTGTGGCACTGGCAAAGGTTGCCCAGAGAAGCTGTGAACACCTAATTCCTGAAAGTGTTCAAGGCACGGCTGGATGGGGCTTTGAGCAACCTGGTCTAATGGGGGGCATCCCTGCCCATGGTGTAGGGCTTGGAACAACCCAAGCCATTCCATGTCACTAGGCCATACCTGCTCTGTGGCTGCAGCTGGCTCTTCCCTGACAGGTCTCCCCGGCAGGGCCAGTTACTGCCAAAGAAGGAGTTTCAGTACAGACTGGACTCCGCAGGGAGCACCTGGGAACAGCCCCAGAGCCTGCCTGAAAGTGTTTTGTAACAGTAATTCCAAGTTTCATACCTCTGCAATTAGGACAAACACTTGTTCCAACAGTATGGACTGTTGCAACAGTCAGGTTTCAGCCTGACAGGGCTGTGTGCTGCTGGGAGCCGGTTTCCCGCAGTGGAAGCTGCAGGCGGGGTGCCAGGCTAACATCCCAGCCCTGGAGAGGCAGCGTTCAGTCCTATGGCTATGTTCCAGCCGGCTGCTTGTACACGGAAATGCCCAGGGCCGCTCGGGCAGGGCGGGATGTTGGAGGAAGCAGCTGCAAGGCTGCGAAGGTGTGAGCAGGAAAGGAACCAGCTGTAAACACAGGTTCATTTTGCAGTGGTTAACGCTTTGGGTAACGCCGGGTGTCTTGCCGCTGATTTGAGGCTCGAAGATGCTGTTGGAGCTCTCCCAGAGGGTGAGGAATGTTGTGCTCACGCCAGCGCGGCTCTCCCCAGCGAGGAGCGGAGCTCTGCAGCCCTGGCCCGCCCTCCTCGGGGGTGGGGCCGGCGGCGGCGGCGCGGCGGGTCGGGAGTGGAGGATGCTGCTGCTGCTGCCTCTCCTGCTGCCGCTGCTGCTGCCGCTGCTGCCGGCGCTGGCCGAGGGACACCGGGCGGCAGTGCTGCGGATGGGGCTCCAGGGCAGCCCCCGAGGGGTGGTGAGCCCGGCTTTCCTTTCCCTCACCCTAGAAGCCAGCCTCGCCCGGGACCCGCGCTATGTCGCCTTGCTCAGGTGAGCCGGCTCTCGCCCCACTGGGCAAAGAAGAAAGGGTCTTCTGGGGAAGAGGCGGGTCAGCCCAGCAAACGCGGTGTGGAGCGAGCTGGGGGGAACACCTAGAAATGGGGTCGGGGAGAGGCTGCTGGATCCCATCTGCTTCGGGGCTCACTAATTCCGTCCTCCCAGGGAGGAAGGCGGTACCTTCCGCAGGTGCGAGCCACGCCGGCTCGTTTGTGCTCGGGGAAGGAGCAGATGGCCTGCGGGGATGCAGTGAAAGCTCAGTTCGAAAATAAGCCTGGTAGAGGAGCTGCTTTGCCAGCAGAAAAAAAAAAAAAAAAAAAAAAGGAGAAGGAAACGGAGGGAATTGCGGTTGATTGCCCTCGAGAAATGGAGGCTTTAGGATGTCCTCATCACCCTCCACAAGTACTGGAAGGGATGTTGTAGTGAGCTGTGGGTCAGTCTTTTCCAGCTGAAAAGTGACTGAACGAGAGAAAACGGCCTCAAGTTGTATCAAGGGAGCTTTAGATTGGATATTAAGAAAAAATTATTCACTGAGCGGGAATCATGCTGCACAGGGAAGCAGATGGTGGGATCACCATCCATGAAAGTATTCAATAAATGTGTGGATCCTCCAGTCCTGCTTTCCCACTCCTTGCATGTTTTCATCCTCACTGAGCTGGTGAGAAAGGTGTCATCAGATTTACTGGAAAGTGCTCAGGTGTCCAACATCCAGCCCCACCTTTACACGTTGGGGTTCAGCTTGAGGCCAGCCCTGCCACCATGAAGAGTAGGAAGTACTTAGTGGCCTCTAATCTGCTGTTTGTCACCACAGAGCAGGTAGCACCTAATGTGCCCAGCACCTTCCAATGCATTTTGGTTTCCCTCAGAGAAGGCTGCCTGCACATCCTGCATGGAATGTGAGCAAGTCACATTTTGTATGCCTGCTTTGATAGAGTTAACACCTGTCCCAGCAGGGACTCTCAATCTCCCTTGGGTACAAAGGCAGTTGGTTTGGCTGTTGTGATGGAAGTTGGGGCTGACGATGTAAAGTCAGTGTTGTGCCCAAATTCTCACAGGACATTTATTCCCTCAGGTATGTTCTCCCCTTGTTGCCCATTAGACCCTCTCCTGGCTCACTTGTACAATGCAGAGGGCTGGGATGCAGATCCCAGCAAGCCATCAGGAATTCTTTGAGGCTACTGGGTAGCCCCAGATCACCTACTGCAGCATGTTTCTCAAAGTACTTGCCATGTTAACCCTCTACACGGTCTGCATAAATATATTGGTTTTCTTTTTCTTGGCACTCCCTCCTCAGCAATTCCAAGCTGCGTACCCTGGCAATGGCCCTGTCCCCAGGTTTCCTGAGGTTTGGTGGCACTGAGACAGACTTTCTTATCTTTGATCCCCACAAGGATTCAACTCCAGAAGAAAAAGTCCTCTGGGAATTTCAGGCACAGCAAGGTAAAGTGGGCATCAACTTGTTAGACTTGAAACCATACTAGGTTTTGGATGGTCTTTGACACAGGCTGAGGATGCTGCAAGGGTACAGCAGCACCACTGGGTGCCCTCCACAGGGTCAGTATTGCCATCATCCATGGAGAGATCTGTGGACTTTCAGCATGGTTTGTGGGAAGAGCTGTGCCAGCTGTGAGATGTTGAGAAAGGGTGTAGGGGATCTTGTATCCTCCCTGGCATTTGCTCAGACTCTCCCTTTCCTGTCCTCTGCTCCCTGCAGCAGTCTTGGGAGCTCCCTCACTGTCTGGGAGGTGGTCAAGTTCAGCTCAGAAGCTGTGGCTTCATTATGAAAATTAAGGAACAGATGGAAGAAATAACCTGAGGAGAACAGGGTGTTCAGTCTCTCTTCCAAAGCCAGAGGGCTTTGCTGGGGGTGCACCCTTGCCTTCCTGCTTCTTTGACAGGGCAAGTGCAAACCTGATGAACTCCTGTCAACTGCTTTAGCTTGGTATTTTCTCTTTGAACTTAGCAAAAGTGTCAAGAGGTGTTTCAGATAAAAAAAAAAATCCTGCATATTCCTGTGGCACATAGCATGATTGTGAAATCCTACATTACAGCAGGACCAGCGGGATGCTCAGTTTTGAAGTCAAGTGGTACTTTTCCCCTCATAGCACTTTGCTTAATAGCCACTTCCTGTGAGTTTGGCTGGTGCCTTCCTCACTGGTTGTGGCTTGTTCCTGGTTTGCATGCCAAGAAAAAACATAAGCTTTGAAAGAAACGTGTCTTATGGCTCCTGCCAGTGAGCCATGCGGGGAAATCAGCACTTTACCCTGCATGAGATGGCCAGTGCAGGAAGCCTGTTCCCTGCCTGTTGCCCTGTTCCTGCCCGCAGCAATGTGGTCATGATTCCTGCCACACCACTGCATGCCAGGTTGGCTTATCTGCTTTGTCAGCTACCTGGAACAAGGGTTTGCTGGTTGTGGAGGTGAGGAGTTAATTCATGTTAACCTTCTTCTGCCCTACAGAGGCTTGTGGCTCGAGGCCTGCATTTGCTGCTGTTGAGAAGGTACTGTTGGCCCAATGGCCTAGCCAGGAGAAGCTAATTCTCACTGAACAGAACTGGAAAAAGCACAAAAACACCACCATTACAAGTAAGACTTAAACAGGGGGATGCAATTCTCTGCCCCACAGTAAAAGGTCTGTAGGCTATTATGAGCTAAAACCACTGAAAAATACTTCACCCGCTTTGAAAAGTATTCAGAGAACTCTTTTTCTACTGTTTGCCATCCCAAATTTAATAGTATTCAGCTGCAAGGGTTGGGAGGTGCTCAAAGTTTGCAAGATGTTGTGTAGTGAGGCATGACCTCTTCTATCTGGCTAGGAAAGTTGGGCACATCTGCAACATTAGGCTAGGTAAGTACAGGCAGTAAAGATTGTTGCTTGGCCAGAGCTCAACTAGCATGATCTAACCTTGAGATAAACACCCTTCCTTTCTCCTCTGTGCAGAAAATACACTGGATAAACACCCTTCCTTTCTCCTCTGTGCAGAAAATACACTGGATATTCTCTACAGTTTTGCAAACTGCTCAGGGCTTCACCTGATCTTTGGACTTAATGCCTTGCTGCGAAAAGGTGGCTTGCAGTGGGACAGCTCGAATGCCCAGGAACTGCTGGACTACTGTGCTTCCCAAAGGTACAACATCTCCTGGGAGCTTGGGAATGGTAAGTGTTTGTTGGCCAGACCAGCCATCACCTAGAAAAGTACCACCAGAGGGTATGGGCTAGTAACTTTGGATATTTTGGATGATGGCACATAAAGGCAAGGTGATCTTTTATTTAGAGACATTAAGGTCTTAATTTGCAGAGGGATTTTAGAAGAAGACAAAAATGAATGAGCAAATTGAGATGATTTTCCTGCTTCTATCAGGGCTTTGAGATGAGGTGAATGATGCCCCACAAGGTGGAAGATGTCACCTATAGCTGGGACAGAGCTCTGGAGAGCAGCACACAGTATCCCCCGAGCTTTTGATTTCATGCTCACCTTCAAATATCTCATCCACACCATGCCAGATCAGATGAAGCCTGAACTGGTGCTTCCCATGTGGATGGAACTGCTCTATTTTGTGCCCAAGAAATAGAGTGGGTTGTTGATGTGCATGTCTCTTCCCCAGAGCCCAACAGCTTCAGGAAGAAATCTGGCATCCGCATTGATGGCTTCCAGCTGGGGCAAGACTTCATTCAGTTACACCAACTGCTGAATAACTATGCCCTCTACCAGCACGCCAGGCTGTATGGCCCTGATGTTGGGCAGCCCCGAAAGCACACACAGAGACTGCTGAGAAGGTAGGGGTGTGAGGTTCCAACAGCACCCCCTGGGGTGAGGCAGGTGTCGAGAACTGTGTCTTGTCTGCCCCTATATGCAGGAGGCATGAAGAGGCTTTAAGGCAGGGGTTGAACAATTTTTTTAACCTTGACAGATAACAAATATAATCTTACCTGCATGCTTGAGTTCAAGGCCTGAATACTCAGCCATGTAAAACTCAGCTGCTGGAAGGACATCAGTGGTCCACACATTTTCCCATTAAGTACTGGCTCTAGGGTTGTGCTAACAAGGGTTTTTACCCTGAGAAACACCCACATGTTATACAAGGGTCATTTCATCCTCCCAGCAGCATGCTGAGGCAGCCAGGCTACCCAAAGCCTGCTTAAAAGCGTTGCACTAATGGGAGAGCCATGACCCATCACTGGTACTGCTTAACTCCTCACTCTCCACCATCCCCTCTGGTTGCAGCTTCCTGAAATCGGGAGGGAAGGTGATTGACTCTGTCACATGGCACCAGTAAGTACCACTTGGATATCACTGTAACTCTGATTACTGCCTCATTTTCTTTAAAAATTGTCAATTTGAACAGAATTATCAATTTCAACAGAAAAGAGGGGGGTGAAATGCCCATTTCAACAGTTTCTCAGGGGCCTCTCCACAAATTTCTGTGTTCAAATAAGAGATTAATTGAGGGAGCACATTACAGAAATACTGGAGCCTCCAAAGGGCCTATTTGGCACAGAGACCCAAAAGCAGCAGTGGGGGTTTGTCACGGGGAATGCAGCATGTGCAAGATGATAATTTTGTTTGCTCACTTTATGTCTAGTTGATATAAAGAAAAATCGCTGTAGATCTGGCTGACCCTTGTCCATGGAGAATTGCCAACAGATCCTCCTGCTCCCTTGAGTTTTTTCTCTGGGTAATTTCAAGCTCTGTGTGGGTGACTCACCCTCAGATCCCAAATGCAGTGCAAACACCACTGGCACCGGGCCCTTTGCTCCTGTGCAGTGACTTTGATTTGTAGGTTTAAAGTGCTCACAGATGTCCCTGTTGAGGCAGGACAGTACGAAAGAACTCCAGTTCAGAAGGCTAGATGATGTGAACTCCAGCTACTACTTTATTTCAAATACATCACTCTTTTATAGAGAGCATCGTGCAGACTGATTTCATTGGCCTTAAAGTAAAAACGTCTCAGACCATTGGTGTGCAGTGAATGATGCATGGTGGCAGAACGTATCTATAACCAATGTGAACAACAAGAGAGACAGAGAATTATTACTTTCCTTTGCAACTCTCTCCCAGGCTCTAGCCTGGTTAGAAACCTCCTTGCTCTCTGACTCAATTGAGAATACCCATACACTGGGACAGTGGGGTAAACTGGCCTCAGGGCCATGAACTCCATGTGTTTGAAACTGATTTCCATGTGAAGGCAGTTTTCTTTCCAGAGTCAAAAGCAGGACATGACATGCAGCGGTCAGACAACAGGGAGAAAAGATGCACATACTTATTTTTTATATATATGTATTCATACATGAATTATCTATGTATTTTGAGCTGCTAGAAAGGCATGAAACATGTCCTTTCCCCTTCCTGGTCTGTTCCTTACTCATTTAGGATTATCAGATTTTAGCTTCCTCTTGTGGCTGGAAGGCTTCAGCTGTTTCTGCTAGGACTGAGTGATAGCAAGGTGAAATGTAAAAACCACCATTCCAATTTATTTGGACAAACCAGACTTGAAAGCTCTTCTGCTCATGGTGGAGGGCAACTTTCATAGGGATGCCCACATCTCAGCTCCCTCCAAATGGCCAAAATATTCCAGCAGATGGATAGATGCTGTGAGTTGATATTTTTAATATATAACTTGATAGAGTAAAGCAAGTAATCACATAGGAGTGTCAGACTCCTCAACAGAAGACTTACAGAAGATGGATCTTGGTGCTATTTTCCTTATTCTAAATAAATAGATGCAAACAAACCTATTACTTCTGCTGGTGAAAATTTCAGTGATATCCTGACTCCATTGAGGTAATTATATCTTAAAGTACCTTAAATACAAGTGACAGACCTACACATTTGGAAAACAAAAAATTAAAAAGCACTGGACAGAAAAATCATGCTGCGGATAAGTGTACCAATCAACTGAATACTTTCAGTGGTGTTTTGTACCACTGGTGGTATTATGCCCTAATATGGTCTATGTTTTTTTCCCTGTTTTCAGTTACTATGTAAATGGAAAGAGTGCAACAAGGGGGGATTTCTTGAGCCCTGAAGTGCTGGATACCTTTGCCACAGCCATATATGAAGTCCTCGAGGTGCCTTGACCTATTCAATCATTCCTATGTTCAGTTTCCAAGGGGTTAACAGAGAATCCAAAATAAAGCATTACTTCTTACTAGCAATAAACAGGGATACTCAAAGCTTGAGTTCTGCTGACATTGTATATTAAAAAAAAAAAAAATTAACGACACTAACAATAAATGAGCTCCAACAGTTTGCAAACATGGTGCCAGGTGCATCACACACCTACAACATTCTCACTCATTGATCTAGTAATTACTCAGGGATGTAATTTGTAATTTATGGTTATCCCATCCCCCCAATGCCTTTTTTTTTTTTTTGCATTTTGAGATCCTGAGAGCCTTATAATTTAGAATATAGTACTATTCCGCACAAGAAGAATTATGGGACCTGGATTTTAGTGATGTTTGCCCTGTTTTACATGGGTAGCAAATTCGGGGTTTTTTGGGGGGGGATATAAATCTACTTTAGTCCTTTTGATCCAAATTTTTGTGACATCCCTTCTCAGAGTGTTATCCCTTAAATGTAAACATCTGAAGTAAGCCTTTGGTTAAAACACTAAATTTTATTTATTTCAGTAGCCAAAAAATTAACTATTGTCTCTTTCTCTTCTTGCTACTGGTCAGATTGTTGGTCAGACTGTACCGGACAAGAAGGTGTGGCTGGGAGAGACGAGCTCTGCCTATGGAGGAGGAGCTCCCAGATTGTCTAACACTTATGTTGCTGGCTTTATGTGAGTACTGTGTCTCAGGTGTGGGGAAATTACGTATTTTGACAGCTGAACAGGACTGCCTCACAGGAGGAATATGGCTTCCTCAGGCTTCCTGAGAGTGCGGGCAGGTTTTTTCCATCCTATAAGACACAATGACTTTCTATCAGGGCCTGGTGGGCCAGCAAGTCAAAGTCTGATAATGACAGGCAACCTTGTTGTTGGTGTGATGATTTCTCTCAGCCTTCAGACCCTTGGCCAGTTCAGGAGAATCTGCTGCCACTCCTTGTTTCCACCACCTACAAACAGAGGAATGGAGCAACTGTTCCCACCAACTTGTACTTCAAGAGGTGGACTGAAATGATTTTTTAATGTAATCAGTGCAAGACTTGAAATTAGTTGTGTGGTTTTAAGGAAGTCAGTATCACTAAGTTTTGCTTTCCTGCTTCCCGAGCTGGTTGGAGAGGGGCAACAGAGTACTGTTGAGGTGAGCACTTTCATCTGTGTGATATTTGCCTCCTTTTTTGGCAGGTGGTTGGACAAACTCGGGCTTTCAGCCAGGTTGGGGATTGATGTAGTTATGAGACAGGTTTTCTTCGGGGCAGGGACCTATCACCTGGTGGACGCCAACTTTGAGCCTTTGCCGGTATGTAAATAACGCCCCCTGAATGCACCTCTGCACAGGCAACACTGGATGTGGAGGGACAGTCAGCAATTTTAATAACACCTTTTTTTTGCTTGGATGGTCCCAGGTATCCTTGCACCTAAAGTTATCTCATGTTCCACTACGGGTTAATTTATTATTGCATATATATGTATGCACACAAGATATTTACTCCAAGTGCATGGGGTGCAGCCAGTCTTCAGCACAGCAGAAACTGATTTGTGGGACACAATGCTCTGGTTTGTACATAGAAGCTCCTGGATCTCACAAGGTTTTTCTGATGGCCTGTTTTAGTTTTACTACTCCTCAGCTGAGTGACAAGTAGTTTATAAACAGAAGTGAAAAGAGATATTTAAAACAGTTATATTCCATGTGAAAACCAGGCCATCGTGAAGTCAACACGCAAGTGTTATAGGTCATGAGCATATTAATCCTACAATGGTGGCTGAAGGATAATTAAATTGAAATATACATTTAGTATAGCTTGATTTGTTAGGAAATAACACTTTGCTGTGATGAAACTTCTTTATATGAACTATACATTGTCCTTGCACATACGGCACTTTTCTTTGTACTACAACCACTTAGACTGGGGTGAGAGGACAGCATCTTCCTTTTTAGATTTCCTCTCATTTTTCTGCTTCCAGATTGTGATTTTCACTGGTGGTCATAGAGCCAGCCTGAAAGAAAACCCAGCATACAGGGATTTTCCATCCTACTTGATCAGCTGCTTCCTATGCCAGAGGCTGCATCATCAGACTTGTGACTTTGGGCTTTTCATTCACTCATTTAAAATAGATTTAATTTGGACTGAAACTCTGTGCCTTTTCCTCACCTGCAGGCAGTACAGATGCTAACCAAGCCAGTAATGCCTCAGAGACAGGGAAATCCAAACCCAGGTGCATCAGCTTAGTTTGCACAGAAATGAGGAAGCATATCAGTGTCAGAAGGCTGCCTTGCAGAGGGATTCAGCATGAAGGCTAATAGCAAAAGTAATTTCCTGTGCTTGTGGTGAGTCAGAAAAGAAACACAACAGATTTCCTGTTAAGAAAACCTCAGAGACCAACAGATGAACTGGGAGAAGCTCTCTGAAAGCCAGGAAAGACTTGGAAAGAATGAGTCTGCACTGGACATAGCCCTACTCTTAGGCATCATCCTGGAGTGTCAGAGGATACACTTGTGACTTGGGTTTAGTAATCCTGATACCTGTTCAAAAGTACGATGTTAATGAAAGGGGTTAAAATTTAGGAGCTTCTTCTTGGTGTTGCACCTGTGCCTTAGGTACAAGTTTTACTGCAGGAAGGGCAGCTCACACCCCTGCATTCAGTCCCGAGGTTCTCTGTACCCTGCAGAAGGGCGTTTCCAAAGCGCGATCTGTCCCTGACAGAGCTTTGAGAGTTGCGTATGAAAGGGAAAATGTGTCTAAACTACCTTCTAAACACAGCTGCTCACAGGCAGGACTTCCCTTTTAGCTATGGTGTTTGTGTGAATTTAAATAGATGTGAAAATCTTGGTAAAGAAAAAAGCTATGGGGAAAACTCCTTGAAATGAGCTTCAAAATGAAGGTTAGATTAAGCACTGTGTGGAGCACATGGCACGTACACAAGTGTTTCTATGTGCTTTTGTACCTCCCAGGACTACTGGCTCTCACTGCTCTACAAGAAGCTGGTGGGTACCAAGGTGCTGCAGGTTGGCCTGGCAGGAGCCAACAAGAGGAAGCTCCGTGTCTACCTCCACTGCACAAGCAGCCTCAAGTAAGCCTTCAGAAAGGGTGAAATATCCTGGAAGCTGAGCTCATGGCCACCCCTGGGTCAACAAATGCCATTTGGGACAGTGCAAGGTCACACATTATTCTGATCCCCACCATCACCTTCTCCTGCCTTGCAGCCCAAAGTATAGAGAAGGGGATGTGACACTGTTTGCCTTAAACCTCTACAATGTCACCCAACATTTGGAGCTACCAGATTACCTATCAAGCAAGCACGTGGATCAGTACCTCTTACTGCCTCATGGCAAAGAGAATATTCTTTCCAGGTAAGTTGCGATTCCTCCAGGCCCTGTGGAAAAGACTGTGAGTAGGCTTAGGTGGTCTTTAAAACCTCACCTTATTCAATTTGCAAGGGGAAAGAAGAGGTTACCACTCATTCATCTGGGTTTTTTTCAGTAAGATCTGACTTCTGTTAAATCAGGTCTCCTAAACTCAGGCTGCTGAAAGCTTGCTAAGTTGTAAGGACATTTACTTGATGTTAATTTGTAAGTTTATCCTAGCAGGTGTCAGTGTTCTGGACCAGCTGCTAAAGTCCTGTTTTGTTTTGTTTGGTTTTTTTTTTTTTTTTGTACAAGCACAGATATATTGCTTTCCCAAGTGATAGCTCCTGATTTACAGCAACATGTTCAGACTTTGTATGTGAGTGGGGTCTTTTTGTCAACATTGTTAATGCATCCACAGGGAAAAGATCTGCTGTGTGGGCAAAAAAGAATATTAATATTTTTAGGAGAAACAGCAATTTAAATTTGTACTTTTCAAAGCCTGTTTAGCTGTTGACCTCACTGGAAGAGAAGGAACTGTACTTTTAAATGTGCTTGTGCTACCACTCTGAAGGAGTCCATGTAGTTGGGAGTGCTACAGATGTCTGTGAGCATTTGTGTACACACACATTCAAGGGAAGTTTGGTTTGGATTTGGGCTGAGTTAATGTTTACACTCAGGCCCAGAGCAGTTTGTACTCAATGGCAAACAGAGCACAGCTGCCCAAACACTCTCTCTGTCCCTCTCCAGGTCTATTGAGCTGAACGGCCATGTGCTACAGATGCTGGATGATGAAACACTGCCAGAGCTTATGGAAAAGTCCCTTGGTCCTGGCAGACTGCTTGGCCTTCCAGCCTTCTCCTATGGATTTTTTGTTATCAAAAATGCCAAAGCTATTGCTTGCATTTAAGTCGTCAACACACACACTCAGGATAAATGTAAAGCATTTAGCTAGTAGAAAATTCTAATCCTAGAAATTCACACTTTTATGGGATTTAATTCTGATAAGGGATGCAAATGTTGCAGTGCTGGTACAACTGTTAGCTGGGGAAGACATAAGGTCTTACTGGGTAACTGGTACAAGGAAGATTCCAAGAGAATTATCCAGGTAGAACAAGACCAGGCAGAGGCTGATTTTGCTCTTGATCCAGCCTGTCACTGTATTTGAGCATGGAACCTTTCTCCACACTATGCAGAGAGCTTTTCACACTACTTGGGGCTCTGCAAGCCCAGGCACTGCAACCGCCTCTCTCCCTCTCGTTTCTGCAAGTGCAGCTCCTAAAGCAGTTTCTTCAAAGCTTGCCTTCAGAAAGGATGAGCAGAGTTTTCATTTGAGTTGTACAACTGTGACTTCACACTATGTGGGGAAGCCTGAGAGAAGGTTGTGGTTGCTGAGGGTATCTTGGGGTGGAAAGTGTGGACATGCAAAGCAAACCAAGGTCAGGTTACTTGCAGGGGCAAAAGCCTTGCAGAGAAATCCAATCTTCTATTAGATCTGGGGAAACAACACACATTTGTCTCAAGCTAAGATTGTTCAGTCACAAGATAGAGCTGTGGCTCTGTGCTTTCCGAAGGCGAGTTGTTGATGCAGCAAATGCAGGCTGTTCCTGTAGGGTGGTCAGCATCTGCCATCACACACTTCTTCCCTGCAAGGAAAGGAGAGGAGCCCACCAGGCCCTGGCAATAACCCTCTGTGCTCAGAGGGCTGCACAGTGAGTACTCATAACTCTTCAACCTGTGCCATCCTGCAGGCAGTTCAGCTGGAGAAGACTTTCCTGAACCTATGCATGGGTAAAGTTCTCAAGCTCTCTCTGCTTTACATTCCCTAATGCACTCAGGTCTCTCCTGTCTTGGGGAAATGGGATAGAAAGGAGGCTGAGGAAACCACTCAACCCTCAACCATCAGAGGGACATCCTGGGGACAGAAGTGCCCAGTCAGGCTGACATCCTTCCTACTGGGAAAACAGCAATTTTGGACAGAAATACGTGTTGGTGGTGGCTTTTCTCTCCAGCTGTGTCTTCCTCGTGCAAACCCTGTTGCAGTTGCATGAGGGTGTGCATGAGGAAGGTTGCTGGCTGTGCCAGAAATAGCTCCCTGTGGCACACAGGCTGCTGGTCCCCAGGAAACAAAAAGCCTAGGACAGTAGCTGTAGACTTCTGCATATATTTATTTGCATCTACCATTCTTTAAGGTATGTAACCCACACCACTCTCAATGCCTTATATTTATGAGCACAGCAGGGAAGAACAACGCCACATTACTGTACCTCCCTTTTTAAGCTTTAAAAAGATGCTACCAGCTACATGGTGTTTAATGCAGGGCAGGGAACCTTTTTTAATGAGACAACTTTAAAAACTGATGTACTTTAGTAGCTCTGATGAAAACCTGCACACTAAAAGTTCAGTTGAGTTCAGTTTGTCAAAGGAGTGTGTGCATCCAGAGAGCAGATGCATTCTATGAAGGGCTATGTATCAGGGGATAACATAGATCAGAAACAAGGAAGGCTGAGTTTGTTGAAGTCTAAGTTCCATAACAGACAAGAGTGTAAGATGGAAAGTTGTACATACAGTCAACATAAAGTTAATAATTTATTTTTATTATTATTATTATTATTTAAAATGTAAGTTGCAACTAAAACATCAAAGTTATTATTTGCCTGGTAGGTTCTTTTTAGAACTTTTCTAATAATTTTGTTTATTCCACTGCTTGTGAGTTTTGTATTTGAAGATTTTAATTAAAGCAATTTATACCAGCAACCTTCATTTTTTAAGACTCTTTTTTATGTGCTGATACCAGGAGACTCCGTATTTTTATTTTGGTCATAACTACCCATACTTCTTTTTATTATCAATAAATGTACCCAAGTACACAAAAATGAAAGAAATGAAACAGGTTGGTGTGTTTCAATTGTGTTTGCCCACCAGTTCAGAAGCCCTCCACCCAATGTGACTCAGATGTGATATATGTGCTGGTTACTGGCACAAAGGAACTACTAGGAGGGGCCCTGGGGATGTTTGTGCATGCAAATGACAGCTGCTGCCAAACATGTCTCCTCTTGAGCCCTGCTTTTGATGGTGGGCTGGGGAGGTTTGATTTACAGCTCAGTAACTACCTATCTCTTTACAAAGTGTTGCACATCAAGCTAATAGCTGCTATTAGACAGCAGCAAGAGGGAGCTATACAGAGCAAGAGGGACCGTAAGTGCAGAGAACGGGAAAGACACTGGATCCCAGCACTACAAGGAAGTCATGGTCTGAAACAGAGATGAACATCACCCTCACAGCATCAATGCCTGCCCCACCCTTATCCCCGAGGTTTTTATTCCTCTGTGAATGTCATAAACCTTAGGGGATTGAATATATGTGTGTACACTTCTTTGAGAACAGGGAGAATCATATTTCACATTCATTCCAATTCTCTTTAGCCCTTTTGACTCTGGAGGTCAGATTACTCACATTGAGTTTACTGTAAATCAGTTCCTGGAAGGTGGAGTAAGTTGCATCACACTTTGGTACAGGGGATCATTTGGTATATGTGAAAATAAGGAAACCAATAACCTCCTTAGAGTCAGGGACATTTTGACCATAGGTTCAACTCATGTTAACAAGACAGCTGAGCTTTATTAGTTTGAAATGAGCTATTCCCTAGATTATATTTCAGTGAAGGGCCAGGCCACTTTATTATGAACATAAATACAGTGGCAGTAATTGTGAAAGTTTACTTTATTGTTCTACTTCCATGAGCTCCTTAAAAGTTTTCCGCAGACAGTCCAAGGTTTTCTTGCCACTTCACACACATAAAAACATCAAAGAGGACATCTACCTGGTGACAATCAGAGCATCCGTGTTCCTATGCACATGGCAGGCAGAGAGGCTGTGGGGATTAGTTTCCAGGACTCACTATTCAGCCACACCTCAGGTACTTGTCTGTATCTGAATAAAGCCCATGATGACTTTATCAATGTGATATGGAACCTAGATTATTAGCTACTCTTCATCAGAGTTGATTAACTCTTTCTTTTATGGTCCTATGAAAATGATTTTACTGCTGCGGAGTACTGCTCATTAAAACAATAAAACAATGGCAAAATATTGGCAAAACATTGAAGTCACTTGTCCACCGCATTCTTATTTCACTTCCTCCTGCTAGTCAGCATCTTGGGAAATTAAAGTTCAAAATGATTTCCATTGTTTTCTACCAGTGTGTGAGTCATTCAAGCTGAAGGAAGCGTGTAATGCAAAAAAAAATTACTCTCTACAGGGACAATGAACTCCCCAAGGAATCTTTTAGCAGCAGATCTGAGGACATTTAGACACTGAAACTATGCCATGTTTTATGGCTCTGTTCTCTGCTCTCTGGTTTGTGCAATAACTCCTATGTTGGTGTTATGACCCTGAAGGTGAGGTAACAGAGGTTCCTGTTAATGGGCCCCTTGGGGTTCATAAGAGTGAAATGACACATGAATGACTGGTGTTTATTTATAGGGGGTTTAGTTTAGAATGATGGAAAGGAGGTATGCAGCTGTTTTTAGATAGTACAAAGACAGAATTTACGAAAATACATAAGGAAAAGAAAGGACAAGATAATGGGAAGATATGGAAGGAATGAGGAGAATGCGTCTTTACAAACAAACTGTGAGTCTGCCTGTAGGAAAAGCTAGATGCTGATAGGTGAAAGAAGCAACAGGAGTAACCATACATTTCAGAGGAATGTTACTAATTGACGGAGACTTGGTCATCTAAAACCGTATTAAAATCCTGGATTTAGAGATATAAAGAAAAGGCGGGGGGAGAGGGGTGTTGTGCATATTAGAAGGGGATATACATTAGGTGATTCAGGCAGCCTGTACCTCTCAAGTACCTCAGTCAATGGGGAAAGGAAGAGGGTCATGCAGCCGGGAAAATAGGATTAAAACAAAGGTACGTCCTCCAAAATCTTGAGAGACTCCAGAGGAATGCCCATTGGCTTCTCCTTTTTTTTTTTTTTTTTTTTTTTTTTGACTGAAGTCAGAGGACTTCTCTGTCTCCTTTTTGGACATAAACCTCTGGAGCTGTGAATTTTTCCGTACAGATAACCTGTGGACTCAGCAACAAGACTTAATTGATGCATTGAATTTTCATGTGTGATGATCGCAGTCTTGATCCTTCAAAGGTGGGGGAAGCCCCTGAAACACGAAGTTCAATGGGTTAATACACAACCTGGTTAGGGTGGGAATGCCCGGATACCTCCCCTGTTGCTAAGCGAAGGTGGGTTGGTTATGGCCGCTCGGGCTGTTCCTGTGCAGGTCTGAGGTTTCCCAACACACCCCAAGCCCTCTCTGCTCCCCTGCTGCTCGGGGACTGCCAAACCCGGCTTCAGCCGAGCGCATACCGCTTTTGGAACTCGCTGGCTGTTGCAGTCATGAAGCCCCAGCACTTCAGTCCCTCACACAGACGGTGAGAGAACTGAGTGAGCGAGGAGAAGAGATATAAAGGCCACATGGCAAATCTTTTTTTTTTCCTTTTTTTTTTTATTACCTACAGTGAGGAAAGGTCTTGGAGCTGACATGAATGTTAAGAACGATGACGTTAAGTTTCGATGAGAGGATTTCACCGAGAACGCACTGACCCCACACCCCGCCCCACCTCAGCCCAACCCGCCTGAGGCCGCCGCGCATGCGCAGCGCCGTGAGCCGCGTCCCGCCGGCCGCGGGGCGGCGATAAGATGGCGGCGGCGCTGCGGGCCCGGTTGTGCTGGGGCACCCCCGGGCTCCGGGGCCCATTCGGGCTCCGCGCCACCTGCCCGCCCCTCGCTGCCGCCGCCGCCGCCGCCCCGCCGCTGCTGCTCCGCCGCCCCGCCGCGCCCCTGGGGCCGCGCTGCTTCTCGGCGGCCGAGCTGGTGCGCGCCGCGCCGACCGCATTGCAGCCCTACCTGCGGCTGATGCGCCTGCACCAGCCCGCCGGTGAGCGCGGCGGGGAGGGTCGGGGCCGCTGCCCCCGTGGGCTCCCTTTCCCCGCTGAGCCCGCCCGCGGGTTTTGTTTCCCGCAGGGACATGGCTGCTGTACCTGCCGTGTACCTGGAGCATCGGGCTGGCGGCCGCGCCCGGCTGCCTGCCGGACTGGCGCATGCTGTCCCTGTTCGGCGTGGGAGCCGTGCTCATGCGAGGGGCCGGCTGCACCATCAATGACATGTGGGACCGCGACTATGACAGACAGGTAGTGACCGATGGGGCAAGGCTACTTACACGAGTGACAGGACAAGGGGGCATGGCTTCAAACTGAAAGAGTAGGTTTAGATTAAATATTAGGAATAAATTCTTCACTCTGAAGATGGTGAGGCATTGGAACAGGTTGCTCAGAGAAGTTTTAGGTGGCCTGTTGCTGGAAGTGTTCAAGGCCAAGTTGTATGGGGCTGCGAGTAACATGGTCGAGTGAAAAGTGTCCCTGCCGGCGATATGAGGGCTGTAATGAGGTGATCTATAAGGTCGCCTTCCAACCCAAGCCATTCTGTGATTCAGTGAACCAAGCATATGTCTATTCATCTCCATCATCACAGAATCAACAGAATTTTTAGAGTTGGAAGGGACCTCGGGAGATGATCTAGTTCAACCCCCTTGCCAAGGCCAACTCACCTAGAGCAGGTTACACAGGAACACATCCGAGTGAGTTTTGAATGTCTTCAGGGAGGGGGACTCCACTTAACAGATGCTGTTTTTTCTCAAGCCAAGCACCAAGGATTCTGAAGGCACTGAAGTACATGAAGATCACCAGTGATTCCTTTCTGAGTGCAGGATTCAGGTTCAGGAATTCCTCCATGTTTCTGTCTGAGGTGCATGCAATTAATTTGTCTACATTTCCTCCAAAAATAGTAGAAAGTGTTTTACTTCATATAACATTTTTCTGCCCAGGAGTGTAGTAAGTCTTCTAGAATATTCACCTCTGTGTAAGATAAAATACATGCTGTTGCTGGCTGTAGGCAGTACTTGAACAAGTTTATTTCTCAACCTTGTTTTGCACCACAGAACAAACCGATTAATACATTTTTGCTACACTTGCTAGTGACAATCTATCCAAGAACAACTTTTTTTTTCCTTAATTTTAGAAGCAGTGTTTCTTTTTACTGTTGTATTGTTAATTTTGGCTGTTCAGAGTATCGTGCCCAACCCTGAGCAAATCCCCTTCTATTATGTTGTATGTCTTCATTTATCATCTCCCATTTGTTCAGAAGAAGGAAATAAGCAAAAGGCAGTGCCCAGTGTGAGATTTTGAAACATGCACAGGTGCAGGCTTGGAGGGGAACATCCTGGTGATGCGTTACTGTTTGCTCCTCCTGTTTTTTGTCCCTGTATTGCTCCTGTGGTTTTGGAGTTTTGGTTTTGGCCCAACAAAACACAGAATAATGAGCTAATCCACTATCTGAAGTTCTTAGTATGGCACTTGTATTTGTGCTGTTGGGAAGGTAGAGAATCAGAATGTGGTTTAAGGCAGCTTTGGGTGGTTTGGGTTTTGGAAGGTGTTAACAACTATGTATGCTAAACAGATGTGATGTGGGGTTGTGATAAGAGGGAGTTTCAATATAATCATTTAATTTATGTATTATGTGATGTGGTCAGATGGAAAGTTTTAAAAATTGCCTTCACAGCTTTTTCTGGGGTACATTAAAAGGCTGCCTTCAACACAGGTGCCATAGAGGCCAGGACAGTAACAGGTGTAGGTGATAGTGGTTTGGGGTTTAGATTTTGTGTTACTGATTATTTGAGACATGTTTTCTTTAAGTGAAACATCCCATGTTTGGTTGCACTTTGCAGTGGAAATGGTCATAGGTACGTTAAGTGCATGTTTACTGCTCCAAAAGCAGTATAACCTGATGGCAGGGGGGTGAATGAGCTAAAAGAGTTTATTTAAATTCACATTATTCAAGCATAGGCAAGATACTTGTTTTGTACAGAATATTCTGTAAAAAGTTGGCTTTTGAACCTCATTGAATAGACTTGACACCGTTTTCATCAACATGAACAATTTAATGGAATTGTTAGGGTTGAAAGGCATCTCTGGAGATCATCCAGTCCAACCCCTGCCAAGGCAGGGTCACCTGGAGCCAATGACACAGGAACACACACACGTCCAGCTGGGGTTTGAAATGTCTCCAGAGTGGGAGACTCCATAACTTCTCAGGGCAGCCTCTTCCAGTGCTCTGCCACCCTCAGTGTAGATAAGTTCTTTCTCATGTTGAGATGAAATTCAGTCATTTGGAGTTTTTTTGGCATTGGTCACCTTTGGCAAGTAACTCACCATTCATTTATTTTAACTTTTTTTCTGATACTTGTTTCTTTCTTCAGTTTACCTTGTATGATTTCTTGTTCCAGACAAGAGTTTCTAAACTATACTGTATCCCAGTTGGGATTAAATGTCTTTTCACAGCTATTAACTCCACATCAATGAGACTGGATTCTGAAAATGCCGTTAGAGAGAAAGAAAAGCAAACAACAGAATTAGGGCCTTTTCATTTCTCTTTAGAAAACAGGAAACAAATATTGTAAATTGCCTATCAGTTACAGATTTATCTAGTAGTAATATTATTTCCCTTTTTTAGGTTGCAAGGACAGCAAGCAGACCCCTGGCAGCTGGAGATATCTCCACTTTCCAGTCCTTGGTTTTTCTCGGGGGACAGCTCAGCCTGGCGCTCTGTGTGCTCCTGTGTCTGAATTACTACAGGTGATGTATGAGTTATCTTTTGGTTTTTAAAGTCTGGTTCTGGGTCCTGAGTTAAGCACAGAGATTTTTGAGTAGAAAAGGTGTTGGGATCAGTGGGGGGGGGGGGGGGGGATTTTATTAGTCATGGAACTGTAATTGAAAGGAAAAGAATTAGGTCAGTACTGTGTACAGCTTCTGCAATGCTGCACTGTGTCTGCTGATCTTTAGCCTGGCAAACAATAATCATCTTGGTACTTTTTACAGTATCATTCTGGGAGCAGCCTCTTTATTGCTTGTGATCTCCTACCCTCTGATGAAGAGAGTAACATATTGGCCACAGCTAGTTTTGGGTGAGATGGATAGATTTTCTCTCTTTTTTTTAATTTCAGATGTAGTTTTTGGGGTGTTTTACAAATTAGTACTTGAGCTTTAGCAATGTTACTTTTTATAACTTTATATCAAAATAGAAATCCCTTACAGACAAAGCTCTGTTGTGCCACAAGCTTCTTAATTTATGACAGGCATTGGAGTTGATGTGTGGCTTTGGGGTTGGTTTTCTTTTGTTGTTAGAAACCAGTTCCTTTTTCTAATGCAATGATAGGAGGTAGAAGAGTAGGGTGGAAATAAACATTTATGTTTTAGGTTGAACTACTAAAATATACCTGTGTATATTGGCTTTCCTATTCCATCTGGGGTTTTTAAACCAAAATTGTCATTTTCAGGCTAGAAGTACCATAGTTGACTACTGTGTACTGTTTTGCAGCCAGTTATGCTGGTAGGTTTTGTTACACTGACACCTGAGCATTTTACCTTCAGACCTGCTGTTAGAGTATTCTGGAATAGTTCTGTGCAAATGTTTCCCTACACTAATGAAGTCAAATTCAAATTAGGGAAAAATGTGTGGCATATGTATTTTTTCTTGCATGTCCAGAGTATTTAATGTCAAATTATTTATATTTATTACCTGCCTTAAAATAATTGGTAGAAAAATAGAAATGTTGGTATTATACAAAAGACTGCTGATACGATACACTCTCAAATAAATTGTATTTAATTGCTGCTGGCATTCTTGTAGCTTCTATTTTTTTATTCTCTTGTTTTTAGGATTTACATTTAATTGGGGAGCCCTTCTTGGCTGGTCTGCCATCAAAGGGTCATGTGAGTGGTTCGTGTGTTTGCCCTTGTACTTTGCTGGAGTCATGTGGACACTGGTGTACGACACCATTTATGCACATCAGGTAGTGTAACAGTGAAACCTTCCAGATACACAAACTTGTGTGACCTTTAAACACGGGTGTTTTGTTTACAAATTTGTTGTCAAACAGCAGAACTAACCTCTTGCAGTTTTTTACCCTCAGCTGAGCTGAAGCAGCACCAAAGAAGTCCCAGCCCTTTGATATTTTATTGCTGTTTGCCAAGGTTTTGCAAGTCAGGTGGAAAGATGGAAAGTATCCTTTGTGCTCTTATGCTTTTACATTGTGGAAATAGCTTCAACATTGGTATTAACTCCTGGCTGCTAAACAGCTCTAAGACCAACCTTCTAGTTTAAATTTTAATGTGAAGACCTACAGCTGCCCTTAAATTGGCTTCCTAGTAAGAAGCATTGAAAATTTAAGCAAATCCTCCATTTTTATTTTGCTTATGAAGTGGGATTGGATTATGGATTTTGTGGTAATTCATCGTTTCATTCCAGGATAAGAGGGACGACATCGTGATTGGTGTGAAGTCAACTGCATTGCAGTTCAAAGAGGACACGAAGCAGTGGCTCAGTGGCTTCAGCCTGGCTATGCTCCTGAGTTTGTGTGTGGCAGGGGTGAATTGCAACCAAACCTTCCCATATTACTCGGCTGTGGCTGCTGTAGGGGCTCACCTGGCACACCAGGTTTGATGGATTTATTAATATTTTTTCCATGAGGAAGTTCTTACTAAGAAGTCAGAGGGCTTTGCAACCCCCATAAATTCATGAGCTACCCATGAAAAGCAGTTCCTGTAAAGAGAACTAAAGTCTTCGGAAGTACCTTTTGCAGACCTTCTGGATGAGGAGACCTTGAGTCCTGACCAAAAACAGTGGAGCACTGAGTTTCAGTCTGTTTGTAACCAACAGAAGTACCACACATTAAGCTGCGATCTTAAGGAAAGGGTTTTCTCCTTACTGCGAGCAGCAGCTGCTGCTACATAGACCTCAGCGTGCTACAAAATACTGTGGTGTTGACTGTTCTGATTCAGTTCTTGCAGTGTCTGGCACACATAATAGCAGATGTTGACCTTATAATTGTATGTTAATTGATAGTTCTAAAGAGTTCTCTTAAAAGCAGAGAACAATCCAGTTCAGTCTTGTAGTTGCATTCGTTTAGAAATTTTTATGAATAATAGAAAGAAATTAGCTTTGTCAGTAAAGGATACAGGTAGGCTCTTGTTATCTTGTTCTTTCTAAATCCTAACAACTGTGTTATACAGTGTTGTAGTAAGTGACAAGTCAGTCTATTCAAAAATTAATTGCTGGTCTTGATAGGTAAGTCATGATAGGTAATTGTCAGAGTATTATGTACTGCAAATAGTAAAACCATTGCTAGTCTGAGCAGTTAAATCTATGGTAATGTGGAACTTTTTATAAAGCACATTGATTGTAATGTTGCATTTTAGTGGGTGGAGCTCATGCAGGTAATGGATATTAAACATATTACTGAGTAAGAGAATCCTTGTAGTGATGTAGTCTGGCACTCAGCACTGTTTTCATAGTGATTGTGCTTGGAAATGCATGAGGGAAAGAATACTTTGTCCACTGCATGATCATTTACAGTTTGAATTGTTGGAGAGTCTTGTGCTGTAGTTCTATCATGGATGGGAACCACTGTTAAGAATCTTTGTAAGTGAGGATGCAGACTAATGAGTACAAATGATGGAGAATTCACAATTGTATGGACTTAAAAAGTCACAAGAGCAGAACTGTTATGTGTACCACAGAGTAGGTTTTTGAGGAGTTATTTTAATATTAGTCCTGCTTAAATATTTTTATACTTATCTTCTTGTTCAAGATTTCTGATTGTGTCCTTAATTGAGTTTAGAAAGCTGAGTAAGATGCTTGAGGACCAGGATTTCTAAGATTTCCTTGATTCACTGAATTTTTGCCTGAGGCAGAGGAATTTGTGTCGTGATGATGTCAACTTACATCCCTCTCAAGAGGTGTGCCAATAGAAAAATAACATCATCTACTTTCCTTGTGTTTCTGAAAGAATATCTTAGCTGCTGTTAAGTTTAATTTGCCACTTCAGTGTTTCAAGTTCCCAGTGTCTGAGTAGCTAACAGGTTTAAGGGTGTGCATCGCATCATATTTTAGAAGCTTGTGAAGAGTGTTTTTGATTATTTGACCAGGACCAGCCCTGATTTCTCTCTACCACCACAATTGAAGCAGACTTCCTGGGGAAGGTTTCACTTCTTTCAGTCAAATACTTTCTGTTTTAACTTTTTCAAAGGCTGAAGTGCAAAGTTTTAGGGACTCCTTCTCAGGTTTGGTTATTTTTTTTTTTTGACTTTTAGTTTTGACTCACAGCAGAGAGCTGCCATGTGTGTAAGCCAGGCCTTGCTTCTGGCTGCTATTGCAGGTATCCAGGTCCTTGTTTGGAAGGCAATTTTATGGACTTTGCTAAGAGCAACTGGACTGAAACCAGTCCTGTGTGGCAAGGCAGGGCTGGGCCAGTTGCTCTGGTTCACTTCTGGCTCTTCAGTGCCATGTCTTTACTGAAACGTGGAACAACCCCTTGCAGCAGAGTTGGAAAAGTGCATTAATTTTTATGTATATGTAAGTTACACTGAAGAGCAGGTGGCAACCTACTAAGGAAAATCTCAAAGAAATTTACTTATATGCTCAGATATTTTTGCACTTTTAAGTATCAGACCAGACACACTAGTAACTGAGCTGTTTATATAGTCTTCCATTGAGATGGTCTGGGAATCATGTTCATATGAGATCCTTGACTTTTCTGCTGTATGTTGAAAAAAATCTGTCAAACACAGATGCCAGTTATGCAAAAAAAAGATTTAAACACAGAGTATTCCTGTTTCTTGTGGAGTTAAGGGTAGACTCTAGAGATTAAGATTAATTTTTTGAAGTTGGAGATAATTTTGTGATGTGTCGGCTATTTATGAGTCTGTAGCATAATAATCTAATGTTATACTGTACTTTTGCAGATTTATACTTTGGACATAGACAAGCCTGAAGATTGCTGGAAAAAATTTGCTTCAAATCGTACTGTAGGAATTCTGCTCTTCATAGGGATTGTGCTTGGAAATCTGTGGAAATGAAAAGATTTAAATGTAGAAGAGCCTTCAGAGAACAGATAGTTGAAATTACTATACTGGTATTTTAATCTAACTGAAGTGTAAGTATTCTAAGAAGGAAAACATTTTTAATATAAATACAGTTGCTTTATATTGTTTATTCATAAAAGCTGGTGGAAACGTTGTTTCTGAAATCATGCAATTGAGATAATTCTACAATGGAAGTTTTGGTTATCTGGGAATAACTTCAATCTGCATAGAAGCTCCAAAAAGCTCTTCTGGTCCTGTGTAGTAGCAGCAAACTTCTGTCAAGCTCTGGAGACTATGAACCCAAGATTTTATATGAAACAGATGTCTGTTCGTGATAGGACAGGTAAAAATGCAAAATAACTTCTGGATGTAAATAAAATCTGGCTGTACATGCTTGATGGTCTGATTTATTACAAAGATAAATTTCATTTCGAGTTGGAGCTTGCTTCATGGAGGAGTTGCAGTAACTGTTTTTCTTCTGGGATGTCTAGGAACAATCAAGACTCTTGAGTGTGTGAGGTCCACAATAAGATAAAGTAGTATCATTAGAGAAGTATTTAAGAAGATTTTCTGCTCTTGCTGTGATTGCTGCAGCAGTTGCTTTCCATGTGAAAAGGACAGGCTTCTGCAAAGTTGCCTGCACAAAGTGAGCTGAGCTTGTTTGTCAAGAGTGATTTGAACACAAAAGACTGAAAACAAAAACAGAGCAGTCCAGAGCTGTTACCAAGTGTGTGTGAGCAGTGGTTGACCCTGGGCTATAAATTCATTGCTCAAACTGTTAACTTTTTTTTTTTTTTTAATCTGCTTGTTTTGAGTTATGCCTACCAGTCTTATTTGTTGTCTTACAGGAAAAACTTGTTTCTAGGGGAATGCCTAGAAACAGTAAAAATAGCAAGTGCAGGCTAACTAAATGGCCCTTACAAACCATATTTAAGAACAACTTCTGTGTATTTCTGGGGTGGAGAAAGTATTAAGCTTTAGAAAAGCAGTTTAATAGTGAAAGACCATAAGCTTTTGATGAGTTTTATGGCATAGCTGCATTTTGTAGAGGGAGAATTTGATGCATCCAACTTGAAGTTGAACTTTGTTTATTAGTCATTTACTAGTAATTAAAAAGTCTTGTAACTAGTATGCATCAGTTTCAGTAGTGTTACTTTAGCGAGGTGTTGCTCTTTTAACATACTCAAGTGTCTTTAAGTAGCTCAGATTTGGGAAGAACTCACATTTTGTCATGCATTTGAACCTTCTGGTGCCCATTGTCTGACTGCTTGTCACAGGTGTTTGTCTTAAAATGAGAGGAGGAAAAAGGTCTCACTAAATACAGTATAAATTAAAGTTTCAAAACAGTCCTCATGTCCGGAACTTGAAAATCACTTCATGTTTTCTGTGGGAGTTGTCCAAATTCATCTTAATTTCATTTTACACAGATAAGACATAGCTGTATTTTAGGTTTATTGCCTGAAAACCAGAAAGATTTAGGTTCCAGGCTGTAATACTGAGGATATTAAATTAGTGAAAATTTTATGATTAACAAAAGGAAATAAATAATTTTGAAAATGCAGAAGAGGTAAAGGCTACCTAGGATGTTAGTTGCACAAGCATGATTAATACACAGAAATTAATGATTTTTAAAGTGTAAAAGAGCTAAAGGCCGAGCTACTTTCTGGCTAGAACCTTCCTGTTTGGATCTGTTGGCATATATATGTACATCTCCTCCCTTCATTCCCAAGGTCTTCTATTCCAAATATTGACTAAGATGCTCTCTGCTGTAATTGGATACAGTTTCTTAAAAAGTTTTCAAATACTCGTGTTTCTCAGTGTCAGCTTTTTATTAGTGTGCTTTTGCAGAACAAAAACAACATGCTCTGGAAGTTTCTTTTCCACTATCATTGCCTTTCTCCCTCACCTCCTTTTCCAAGTATTTCCACAGGATGTTGAGATAGCAAATGCTTTTTTTCTGGCAACGGAAAGGTCCAATGTCCCTAACACTGGCAAACTAAATCACTGTCAGTTGCTCAGGGAAACAGAAACCCTTGCCTGTGTGTTGCACTTTGTAGAAGGGTATATCAAAGCAACACCAGCTCTTTGTCCAGGATTAGCCCTGTAGAGGTAAGGGTGCTAATCCTGCAGGGATGAAGGGAGAGGTTGTCAGGCATTGGAAATCTGCAGGGTGGCTGGATCTTTGCCTTAGAAGCCTGTTTCGTACAGTGACACATGGGAATTCTCACACTGTCCTTTCCCAGGGAGAAGACTTGTCAGAGGAGGGTCAGCCAAGGCAAACTCTACCTGAGTTCTGCTATTAGTATTTCTTTGTAAATATAATGCTGTTAGTGGGAGGGGTCAGAGTTTTCCCTCCCTCTGTTCCCAAGTTCGTGCTGCAGGAGCTGTGCTGTGCAAACACCTAGAATGTCTGTGCCAGTGGGCCTGGCTGCCAGGGAGACTTGCAAACACCATGGCAGTAGGTCGGGCATCTCGCCAGCCATTGGTGACATGACCTGGAAAAAAAAGGCACTCCTTTTCTACTTCCACTTTGGCAAAAGCTAGGAGAGGGCCATTAATTAATTTCTAAACACTTCACAGTGCAAATACCAGGAGAGCGGCTCTGAGCTTCAAAAGAAAGCTGCCAAGAAAAAATGTGCATCTTAGCTGGCCATGGATAATGAGAGGTTTAGGTACTAGCTGAAGGCTCCTGATATACTGAAGAGGTGATTTTGCTTTTCCTGTAATGCCTCCCTGAAGTTTGTGATGAAGGCAAAAGGTCAGAGCAGATTTTAATGCAGTGTGCTAGATGCAGTACCAGAATTACAAAGGAAATGCAAAAAAGCTTTGTTGGTTTTACAGCATTTTTCTTTGGATGGATGGTGGTGTTTTAAAAAAAATCAAAAAATATGTCTTCCAGGCAGCTGTACAGAAATTATTTTGTCTGAATAAAGCAGAAAGAGGCCTAGTACACTTAATAGAAACGAAAACAAAACCAACAACAAAAGAACAGTGTTCATGCCAAGTTCAATGCTTCTAACAACACAGCTGTAATTTCTGGGGTGGAAATTTCCATCCTAATGCAAAACAAAATCCAAAGCCACCCCTGACTTCTTATGCCTGCAAAACAGTTCCTCCAAATTGCAGAGCTTCTTGTCTGTGACAGGTACAGTAACAAGGAGATACACGAATATGAAATTAAAGCTTTTTATATTAGGTATATTTTATTTATCAAGTGCATAAAGAACAGAACCAAGCCTGTAACAGGTTGTAAGGGCAGTTGGGGAAAGCGGTGCCCTGCCCATTCCACAGGACCTTATTTTTTTTCCTGCACTGATGTCAAAGCATTCAGAGAGTTCAGCTCTGAATGTATATTATCTCACTTTCTACAACTCCCTGAAAGGACCTTGTGACCAGGTGCAACATGGTCTCGTCTCCCAGGTTACAAGTGACAGGAGGAGAGGAAACAGCCTCAAGTTACACCAGGGGAGGTTTAGACTGGATATAAATCCCTTTGCTGAAATGGTGGTCACACATGGGAATAGGCTGCCCAGGCAAGTAGTGGAATCACCATCCTTGGAAGTGTTCAAAAGGTGTGAGGTTGTGGCACTTGGGGACATGGTGGTGAACATCTCAGTGCTGCATTAATGGTTGGTTGGACTCAATGATCTTAGAGGTATTTTCCAACATAAATGTTTTTATGTGATTTGATATTGAAGGGGAATAATTTTCAGGTTATCACTGTTCAATGCTCAACCTTGCAAGCAGCAGCACATACATAACACCAGGGGACTGCTTTGGGGAGAAACTTCAACACTGGTGAAACCACTCTTCAGTGTTCACTTCAACATTGGGAAACCACACCACTTAGGTGGCCGCTTAGTAGAAAAACCTGTGTGCATTTTTTGTTGCTGCAGCACAGCCAACTATTTGTTAAGCTTTTCAGCTTCATCAGAGCTTATTTCCCTCAAGTTCTGTCATGCTATTAATCACTTTTTCAGGGAATATATATAAATGGAAATAAAAGTACTTGAGAAGAAAATGGAGGAAAACACAGACTTCATGTACACCATAACATGCATTATTGTTGTGCTTTTAAGCTTTTGCTAGAAGGCACCTTGAATTTATTTGCCTAGAGTTGGCATGATCCCTTTTCCCCCTGCACTTCCACGTGCATGACGCTACACAGTGGGTGCAGCAAGGTAGTAAAAGAAGGATTTGACAGACCATAGTTAAGTGTTACTTTGACTATATCTGTTAGATGAGGGGTAGGAGTTTCCTGCCTGCCTCCTCCCTGGGAGGAAAACCCTGGGCAGAAAGCCAAGGCCGTGTAGGCACAAATTGTCCCTGGAACTGGTGGGGCTGAGGTTGCTCTTGGCTAGGTAAAGGGCAGGCTGAAGGTCTGGTGTGCAGCGCATACATCCTCTCCCAGGTGACAGGTGATAAACTTTTGGTTGCTCAACCCCAAGCAGGACTCTGGCACCTACAGAGTTTCTTCCCTTATTGTGTCTTTATCTGATGAATGCACTCTCCACAGCAGGACGACTGCTGGTGGGTTTTTTTCTCATGTGCTGGGTAAGATGGGGGAAGTGTTCTGTCACTCCTTTCCGTGTCTCAGTCCAGCCGTGAGATGCTGTGCTGCCAGGGGTCCTCTGCGATCTTGCGACATCCACACAGGGAAGCCATCCACATGGGGCAGGTGCAAAGGCAGTGAGTGCTGTATCTGCTGTCTTCGGGCTTTGCTTGAGAAATCAGTGGCAGAAGGGGAAGTGAGAGGCAAAAAACTGCCTTCAAGAATTCAAGCTGCTCAGTACTGATTTATTTATGCCCCATTAAGTCAGAAAAATGGAGGTTAAACAGCTGGGGAGCTTCCATCAGAGGTTATAACCTACCCTTCCATCAGGGTGAAAAATGTTGGGTCATGAGACTTACGGAGATACAAAGCTTTCCTCTGAAGAGGACTTGGAGTTATGAACATGCAGCGGGTATGGAGCCATACAGCTTCCCCATGTTGCACATCATCTCTCCTGGTTCAACTCTCTCAATACCTTCTCCCATCTGTCTTAAAAAACATCATTATTATTAAGTAGTAAATGCCCTTTTTAATCCACAGTACAACTTATTCTGCTAAATAACATCAATACATTAAAAAAAATACTTTTCACCCATCAAATACTGTTGCAAAGTGTGTTGGATGTCCTTCTGTTAATTCTGGATTAACTTCATGACACATCCTGTGTGGCTGTTCACTTAGCTCCTGCTCAGGTGTTAAAGCAAGAACACCACGTGTGGCAGACACAGGGGACAGCAGAATGGAAGGTCTGTCATCCCCTGCATTGCTCTGGAGGAAGCTGTCAGCTTTGGATAAAACTGCCATAGAAAAGGCACAGAGCACATGTCCAAGCTGGAAATTAGCCTTGTGTCAGCTTTCTCCAGAAAGCCTCTGGAGCTGACCCAAGAGCAGTTGAACTGCTGAGGTTCTCCTGCTTCCCACCATTCTCTGGTGATGGGGATGGGTACAGGAGGATCTGCACTTGCACCCTCTAGTAGTTCTGCTTGTGTGTAGTTGCAGCTCGGTGAGTTTTGAGTTAGGCAGTTAATGAAGCAGCAGACCACAAAATGTATTAGTTGGACTGGTCTGTTTATAACAAGAGGGTTGATTTGTTGATTTTTTTCTTTAGTTGTTTTTTACCTTGTGAGCTTCTGAGGTAAAGCTTGATTCCCACAGGGCATTATCCTATAAGTATGTGTGAAACATCTTGTGACAAAACATTGCTAGCTCTAGCATGCAATTGCAGAGGGATTTGAAACCACTTTTAGGTCTGACCAGCTGTGGCTAAGAGCTGCTGTGAAACTAGTGGTATCCTTTGGCCCTGGCTGTGAGCTCTTCACAGTATGCTGGACTTTATGTTTGGGTGCCTGTGGCCCCTTGCCCAGAGGGCACTGCACACTCCCAGCCACAGCATGATTTCCTGTCTGATCAGCCGCCCAAGCAGACCCTCTCCACTGTGTGCAGTATCCCTGGCAGGGGAGAGATGAAGGATGTGCAGACATGGAAGCAGCTTTCTGCTTGTACCAACTGCAGTGGCTTCGGTGTTGGTGAGATGTGCATCAGACCCTCAGCTATATTTCTAAGGGCTGTGAAAATTTTCCCTTGCACTTACTCAGCTCCATTCTCCTGCAGCTTTTACCATTGCAGGAATTTCCCTTTTGCCTGAGCCATTTCAGGCTGTGGGAAGGAAGCAAGGTTTGTGGGTAACATGGTCTTCCATTGAAGCTGTGGAGACATCTAGAAAAAATGTGAAGTTTCTTATGCAGAAGACCTTTACCATGTCTGAAACAAACCCTGAGACTGTTACTCTGTCTCTGGAAAGGACTGGTGAGACCAGAGCTTTGGAGAGAAGCTCCCAGGCACCCTCCTGTGCCAGGCAGCATCCCTGACCTGCACACCAATGGGATTCATGGACCCTCTGTGAATGAATACACCTCTCACCACTGAAAACACCTTAGTTTGTGTAAATAGTACAAGGCAGCATGCTGGGGAAAGTGGCTTTGCTCATTTGTGGTCATGTTTGAAGTTGCAAGTTGGACTTGTTTTAAGTGGTACAGAGAACAGGCACAAACATTTACGTGTAAGTGGCCCAAACTGGAATAAATGAGTTTCTGGTTGTAGCTGCTCCATAAATACAGCAGTAGACTGTGTAATCCATACTTTGTTCTTTGCAGAGAAAGCAAAAAGGTGTTAAGGGAGATTTTTTAAAAATCTGTGTTCCTGAATCTTCATCATTATTGCATTTACTCTAGTAAATGTTAAATTTGTGAGTATTGATTTCAGTTGAATTTTTCTATTGTCTTCTTAAAAATAAAAATGGAATGACTTGTTTTGGAAGGGACTTTAAAGATCATCTAGTTTTAAACCCCTTGCTATGGGCAGGGATGCTTTCCACTAAACCACATTACTCAAAGCCCCATCCAACCTGGCCTTGAACACTTCCAGGGATGGGGCATCCACAGCTTTGCTGGGCAACCTATTCCAGTGCCTCACCATCCTAATAGTGAAGAATTTCTTTGTAATATAGACTAAACCTATCCTCCTCCAGTTCAAAGCAATTCCCACTTGCCCTGTCACTACATGCCCTTGTGAAAAGTCTCTCTCCAGCTCTCTTGTAGCTCCCTTTAAGTACTGGGAGATACTCTGAGGTGTCTCTGGAGCCTTTTCTTCTTACCACCTGAAAAACCTGACTGCATTTCAGCTTCCTGTTTCCCTACTTCCCAGCAGACGCCTAGGCCATGAGCCTCATCCAGCCAGCTGGTGGGATGTCAGGTATCTCCTCCTCTAGGGAGAATCTGCTGATCTACAACTTTTTGCAAACCTCAGTTTTCATAGCCTATTGCAATGTTCTTACAAAGAGCTCCAACTGTGTATGATGCAGCCAGGGAGTGGCCAGGCAACCCCATTGTAAAGCAGGGCAGACACAGTTAAACTTTGGAGCTGCTGGAAGCCAAGGGAAGCATTTCAAGGCAGAGCTCCCTGTTTTCTCAGCAGCACTACTGGTAAAAGCCTTCACTTAAAGCACCCTAAATCCCAGCCTGTTGACAAAGCTGCCATATTGAAGTTTAGCCCAAACTTCTTTCCCTATTCTTCATGAGGGCAAGAAAGAAGGGAATCTCATCATCAGCACTTCCCATGGGATGCGTTGAACTTGACTTGCTCCTGAGAAACAGCCACCCAGACCCTCTCTGGGATCTCTGCATGCTATGTGCATCCTGTTGGGAAGCAAAAAGTGCTGTCCTGGTGCCACAGATTCTCCACAAAATTTGGAAGTGCATCCAAAACTCATGACTTGCACAGGGCATGAGTGGTTATGTATTTGGGCCACGTTAGTGCAGAAACTGTAATATTAGTATCTTATAAAGTGAAATTAATGTGTGTATGGTAATTGCTCAGTTAATTTTACTGTAGTGGCTGGGCTACATGGCCTGTGACAAGCACTTAGGGAATCAGCCTAGTTATTATGGAAATTGTCCCTATATGGGATATATTTTCTAAGAAATGAAAACCTAAATATCTGTCCCAATGAAAGTACATTATTCAGAGCTGCTCTTCCCTGAGCAGCAACAACATGTGGGCAAAGTTAAGGGAATAAGACAATAAACATGCAAACATTAAAAAAAAATAAAAAAGGAATCCTGGGAAAAGGAAAAATAAATGACTGTGTTCTGCGTGTGTAAAGTCTGTAGTTGTAAGGACAGGGCACAACTCCTGACCTCCCCCTTCAAGTTACTTCCCACCCATTGTACGTTTCTTACTACTGGCTGCCAATAAGAACATCCGAGGGAGTAAGTTTAGTTTCATCTTTGCCAGAGCTTCTTTGTGCAGGGAGAGGAAGTCTGCACTAACCACAGCTGCTCACCAGGTTAGTTCTCTAAAAGCATGGAAATATTAGTAACTTCTTAGCCTGGGAAGAGTGGGATAATAGTGTCAAAGTAGGGATTTTTTTTTCCTGCTTAGCACAAAGTATAAATCAAACTATCTGGCAAACCCTACTTGGGGAAGTGGGGGAGCTTTTAAAAAGCTATGCACAAAAGCTGGATTATGGACAGTTTACCTTTGCTTACTGCTTTCTGATGCTAACACAATTGTATAAATGTGTTGAAGGTGTCTGATGGGTACTTACTCTCTGTTTAAACTGAGCTACCCTACCAGAAGCTTGGATATTGATTGTTTTTTTATACCTGGTATCTCTGTGTGTGCTTGCTTGTCCCTTCAGTGGGGTGTGCTGCTGGTGGCAAGAGCAGCTATACTTCAAACTCTTCATTATTGTTTGCAGCTAGCAGAGGAGAAAATAGGTGAATAATACTTCTGTGGGTGGCACTGCTGTTGGCAGGCAGAGGGAAGCTGTGGATAGGCAGAGACGTTGCACTTCCCTGTGGACACACACCTGATACCACCTCCAGCTGCACCCCCGCCGGGCTTGGAGTTTGGTGTGTGCTGCCAGCTGAAGCTAGGAGTGGGATTTCTAGAGAATCACACGTTACTCCAAAGGATGGAGAAAGAAGATTCTTCCCCTCCCCCAGCATCACTCCTTCATTTGAGTTTCTATTCTGGCTTCTGAGGTCAGAAGCAAGAGGAGGAGGAGGAGGAGAAGGAGGAGGAGGGGGAGGAGGAGGGGGAGGAGGAGGGGGAGGAGGAGAAGGAGGAGGAGGGGGAGGAGGAGGAGGCTGACCACTCAGTAGGATGGGTCTGCTTTTGTTGAACTGCTGTTTCTAAGATATAACATAAACCAACCCAACTTACAGAAAAGAAGGGTCAACAAATGGGAGCAGGCAGTTTATCTTATCTCAGAGAACCTCACCCAAGCCCAAACTTTCTTAGAATTGTTACCTAGAAATACTTTGTGCTTTTTTACTTGGCTAGGGAATTAGAAGCAGAAAGGAATTGTTCTTGTTGCAATTTGTACAATTATCATCATAATAATTATTATTATTTTAGACCTGAGGCTTACTGGTTTTCAAGGTTTACTTGCTTGTTTAACCACAGAAAGGCAAGGAGATTGTTTCAGACTTTGGACATTGATTTTTTTTTTCCCTTTCTGGCTCCCTACGTCAAGAAACCAGAGATACAAGTTTTCTATGCTATCTTGTGTGTAGCCTGGCTTTGTTACGAGGAAATGAGTCCACAGGTGTTTCCCACATGCCCGTGCCCGTGCTAAAGCCATCTTATGTAAAATACACCAAGACCAACAATTGGAATGCCCGAGTCACTCCCTTTAGCCTGGGCTCACTGCCCAGCCCATCTCAGCACAAGGAAAATGAGCCATATCTAAGCACTAGCAAAGCCTTTATGGAGTGGAGTGGGGAACATCGGTGGCCTGATGCTATTTTGAAGGCTGGATAAAATATCAGATAAAGTGAAAACCTTGAACAGATAGAAATGGAAGCAAGGTATGGTTATGCTCTATCACTTCCAGTGGCAGCTGGGGAGCTGGGCAAAAGGTGGCCTGCTGAAGGGTGTTAGCCACCAGTTTGGGTGGAGGTTCAGTTCCCACCAATAGTCAGTTTTTTCACTGACTATCCTGTTTCCTGTGTCTTTCAGAAGAGGAACTTGGAATGGCTGTCCCAACTGTTGTGACGATCCAGCCTCAGTACGGTGGGGCCATGTCATCTGTCTCAAGATGCACATGGCAAACAGGCCTGATGGATTGCTGCACTGACTGTGGTGTCTGTGAGTGCCTAGGACACACTTTCCTTGCCCCTGCTGCTTGGCTCAGTGGTGCCACTGTGCAGCCAGACAACCTGGCTCTCCCTGCTGCTCCAGTGGTTCCAGGTGGGCAGGCAGAGCCTCAGCCAATGCTGTGTTTCTTCCCCTGCCAGGCTGCTGTGGGATGTTCTGCTTCCCCTGCCTGGCATGCCAAGTGGCTGGGGACATGAACGAGTGCTGCCTGTGTGGGACCAGCGTAGCCATGAGGACCCTGTACCGCACCAGATACAACATCCCGGTCAGTGCTGAGCCTACCCCCTCACCCTGCTGCGAGCCTGAAAGACAGGCTGCCCCCAGGGCCCCTCTCTGCACTTAAGGGAGGGTGTCAGGACAGAAGTGATTTCCACTTCCCCTTTTTTGCCTATTCATATCCACCTCAGCTGCTGCTTCCTTCTTTGAGCTTTGAAAGATGGAAAAGACTTGAGATGACTGTGGGCTGAATAAAGAATAGGTGAAGCTGGTTACACGGATAAAGATCCATAATCAGGTTTGGGAGAAAGGTGGACACTGCATACCTGAGGGCGTTTCTTCCTGCAGAGGAGGTGGTTGCTGGCATCCCAAGGGCAAACCATAGGGTCCCAAGTTCACTTTGCCCACATTGTGTGTTCCTGTGAGCATTTTTCTTCCCAGTCTGAACCTCAGAAGTCAAAAAAGAAGTAGCTATCTGCAGTCTGCACAAAGGGCTCCTTCCTTTCTTTCCATAGTGCCTGTGGTTTGCCAGCCCAGGGTTTCAGTGTTTTCTACTCAGGATGCTGCAGCCTGCTGAGAAAAAAAAAGAATACTTGACCTGGAATATGATTAACATTTTCTTGTCTGGAACATGGTCTCTGGAAAGCCTCTGTCCCTAACCAGTTTCTCCCTAACAGGGGTCCATTTGCTCTGACTACTGTGTCACCCTGTGGTGCACCGTGTGCTCTGTTTGCCAAATGAAGAGAGACATCAACCGCAGGAGGGAGCTTGGCATATTCTGGTAAGCTAGCGGTGCTGGTGCTGGTCCATAAAGCTGCCATCACATGCAGCCAGGTGACTTCCCAGAGCCTGCCAACATCTTGACACCAGACCAAGTTTGCCGCAGTGAGGAAATGGCCATGGACAGTTGACCAGAGTGACCTGTCCTGAAGCAAAATGTCACTGGAGGGGGGAGGACTGGGGTGATACACAGAGTGTGGTAAGGTACAACTCAGTCCTGACACTCCTCTTCCATCCTGTTGCAGATGCTGCCATCCTCACTGTGTTCTTGGAGCTGCTGGAAACAGGAGCCACCGATGCTTTGACTGTTAGGAAATGCACCATGTGGAGCTTGCCTTGATTGCATTTGATTTTCCATACTTAACTGCAGAAATAAAGTTTTGAGTTTGTCTTCCTACTTCTGTGTATGTCACTTGTGCACCACCCATCCTTTTCCTGCTCCAGATAACACAGATAACCCATGACCCAGCCAGTTTTTTTATTGCAGGTGAAGAGGAATTAATGCTCAGGGTCCATATCTCTTCAACACCAAGATGAGCTGGTGCCATGGAGCCCCTAATTCAGAAAGGTGTCATTGACCAACAGTCCTGGACAGCCACCTGGCTGGGTTGTGGGTTATCTGTGTCCTCCAGGTACAAATAGTGCCATCTTCCTGCATGGCATTGCACAGCCCATCTGTCTGCACTGGGCTGTGAGCAGTGCATTCCCCTCTAGAAAGTGGAGGTTGCATCCACTCTCTCTCCATCACTCTCAAGAGAAATGCTAAAGGACTTTTGATCCCTGCAAATATATCCCAGCTTCATTCTTTAAGGAGGATATGATTATTTTTTTGTCTGCACGCTGTCCTCACCTTTACCACAAATTTTTTTAAGGGCAAGGAGTGGCTCTGTCCATGCTGGGGGGTGGGTGGGTGTGATGGCATTCCCAACTGCTTAAACCTAGATGGCTCAGATGGTCCTATGGATGATGTCTGGCAATGCAGAAAAATGCACTTAGCCTGAGAGAGGCCGCTCCCGTGTCACCCAGTGCAGTTACAGGCAGTTCTTGCAGATGCTCAGGTTTGACAAAGGAAAGGTGCTGCACCTCCAGCAGCACATAGTTTAGGGCAGCACAGGAGCCTGGAAAGAAACTACCTGTGGGAGGGGGTTCCGGGATTAGTCCACCTGGGATGCCCTGAGAGACCACTTCTGTATAATTTTCCCGCCTCCCTCGATGCCACTCATTTATCCCTGTTCATGTCCATCATCATTTGAGCTATCCCTTTGCTCTGGAATGTTCCTTGCTTTTTATGCCTTCATTGGTTCCCCAATGAAAGCTATCCCTTCCCCTCTGTCCCCATCGGTCCTCACCCTGTCGGTCACCCCTACCCCTCCCCTGTATCGGTCCATTATTGGCTGGTTTGTACCCCGACACTCCGATCCCGTCCCTGTTATATTCCTTGCCCCGCCCGCGGGTCGGGGCGCTCAGAGCCCGCTCCCTTCCCGGGAGGGTGTGTCCCCGCACCCCCGACTTCGCTGTTCCCTGAATAAACCCTCTGAGAAGCGTCAATCCCGTCACGGTGGAAGCCTCGTTATTGCTATGCGGCTCCGGCAGACCGCAGCCCACGCGGCGTCTCCGGCGGGACGCAGGTCCCGGACGCCGCAATTGCCCTTCTCTAGAAACCTCTCCCACCAGGGCTCTGGGCCTGGAGAACGCCGGGGTGGGGACAGGCAGTAGGAATGCAGCAGGGAAGCTCCCACTGTACAAAGCTGCACCTGAGCTACCATTTGCTGTGTTAGTCAGAGGGAGCAGAGGTCATTTGCCAGAGCGCATATAAAGCATGAGAACCAGGAAAAGGACAAGGTGTAAGAGGGTGTGAGTGTCTGCTGGGACAAGGACAGCTTGGAAAGTACGTATGACGTGGCTTTGCTTTGGTTGTGGTACAGAAACTGCTTGTGGCTGAAGTGGTGATGCTGGGCAAGGGGAAGGGCTGGAAGAAAAGGTGAGGTTTTCTACCTGGAAAGCTGCTTCAAAATTAACCACAGCATGGTGGATGCTGCTGATGGCATCTTGACAGATGTGGGGAACAGAGGTAGAGGACAGCAGTTTTTGTACTGTGTTGCTCATATAGTGCACGGTATTTGTGCACATACAGTGCCTATAGATACAGTTTTATGACTCTGGCTGTTGATGAAATGTAGCTGCACGAGCCTCAGGTTCCTTTTGTCCCCATCAGTCATTCCAGCATGGCTGGTGATGCCAGGGGGTGTGAATTGTGAAATGGTGATACATTTGGTGTGCTGGGCCTGGGCCATCTCTTAGTAGGTGATTTTGTGGCAGAGGCTTCTCCAGGCTGCTGCCTGCTTTGCACTGCAGCCATCATCTGTGCAGGGATGTGGTGTGCTTGTACCTGGGGAGGGGAAGGGGAAGCCTGACTGGAGGGATCCTGCCACTAAAATTTCTCTTGCTGCTTCTGCTCCTGTGCACACTTCTCCCTATGGTCCCTGTGGTCCTGCCTGCTGCTGGACATCCCTGTTGCTGTATGGGAGCCCCATGCTGGGCTTACCACTGCACAGCCTGTCTATGGTCTGTCTCCTTCCCTGCCCCTGCTGGTTCTTGCTTCTTAAATCATCATGTGCCAAGCCTTCTGAAGGGGCTGCTGTTTTGGCATGCCAGGAGGTGTTACATTGGCTGCAGAGGTAGTGAGAATTGCCTGGGATCTCGTGGATGAACAAACAGGGACAGCTGACCAAGGCAGGGCCAAGAGGCATCTGGAGGGGGATGATGGGTGCAGTGTCCCCTGCTACACTCACAGGTATCTCAGATAAAGACAGCCCAGCCATGCTTCCATTGCCTACAGAAAGCTGCAAAAAGTCAGGAGCAAACCATGTGGAGAATTTTACCAGCTTTCTTCCCTCATACACTATAATTTCACAATCTCTTTCCTCTTCCTGGGACTGCCAGGAACAAGGGCTCGTCCTACAGCAACAGGCTGTTTCTGAAAACTGGAATGTGTCTGTATGCTGGGAAGTCACAGGAGCTTCCAGCACAGCCATCAACCCTTTGCCTCCTATTGGCATTAGTCAGTACAAATGCAATGCCACAGCTGGTGCCACTCTGATGTGGGTAATGACCTCAATGGCATCGTCTGAATGCTGGGCATAGTAATTGTTCTACCCATTTCTTGTGTCGTTCAATACTTAACTTTGTGTAACTGTGCAATTCTGGTGTGAAAAAAATCCTCTTAGGGTGCTTAACAAAGTGGTGTTGAGCTTGGGCAAAAGCCAGGGAGTGTGTCTGCATGGGATATCTCCTGTAGGAGAATTCTCTATTTTTTTGTTTGTTTGTTTGTTTTAACAAAAGCTCCAAAACCAAAAGTGAGAGTGGCAGAAGCTGGTGCTGTGGCTTGCAGGGGTGGCAGGGAGGGAAGGGGCCACTGACTGATGTGCAGGTGGAGTTGTTACATTGGTCAGGTGATTTTGGGGATGGTACTGTGGAGCAGGAGCTTTCCTACTCTCAGAGAATGCAGACCATTGCTGAGGAAGGATGGGATGGAGAGGAGCTCCACAGGCCATGGTGACCCCACAAGACGGAGGAAGAGGAGGATGAGGTGTTGGCACAGACAGTTAAGTGGAGGAGAGAGACGAACTGATGTCAGGGCTTAGGGTGATGGAAAGAGACAAGGAAAACCCACTGTCTTGAAGCATACTAAGAAGGCAAGTGAAGAAGGAAGGGAGAGGGGGAAGCAAACAGGCTGAATTCTCACAGAACAAAGCAAAGATTAAGGTGACTCCTGAGAGTTTGGGGAGGCTAGAACTAAGCAGTAGTAACTTTGGGAGTCTGTGATCATAAACAAAACAAAACAAAATAAAACAAAACAAAACAAAACAAGCAAATAAACAAACAACTAAAATAGCCCAGAATGCAGACAATTTTATGCAGACAATTTTACACAGATATTTTTACATGATTTTACGCAGACAATGATGAAAGATGACCTGGAGATGAAAAGACTAGTTTGAAGTGTTGAAGCACTGCAGTTCTGAAGCAGAAGAACCTCTGTTTTCACAGAGGCATTTTACTTGCATAGGGATGATGTGCTGCTGCCTTGGTGGGAGACTGGTTTTGGGGAGGGCTTTGCTTCAGAGGGTAGTGGCAGCTCCTGGCAGAGCTGTGCCCCCACTTTGTGGTGAGGGTGACATTACCCTGGCAGTGGGGACTCCCCAGGGAACTCTCTCTGAATGCAGCAGCGTGAGCAAGACGCCCACTTCAGAAACACCCACAGTATCTTCCTCTGACAGCTTTTCTTTCCAGACCACAAACTTCCTGGAGGGACCTAAGCCCGTGTTCGCAATGGCCTCTCAAACTGTGATTACGGTCCAATCCCAGTTTTCAGCTGCCCAACAGCCAGGGGAGTGGCAAACAGGGCTGCTGGACTGCTGCTCCGACTGTGGCATATGTGAGTACATACACAGGCTTCATTCCTACTGCTCCTCGTGATGTTTTCATGGTGTTTTACCCCGCTCCTCCTGCAGCATTACCCTTGCTGCAAACCCCACTCCCATGGGTTCTGGAGGCAGGTCAGCTCTTACCTTATGTCAAGATCCACAGCTCTCGGCTGGCTTTTCCCTCTTTCCTCCGTATTTGCACCCCTCAGTCAAGCCCAAGTTTCACTGTCCCACAGGTCTCTGTGGGATTTTCTGCTTCTCCTGCCTGACATGCCAAGTGGCTGCGGACATGAACGAGTGCTGCCTGTGTGGCTCTAGCGTGGCCATGAGGACCCTGTACCGCACCAGATACAACATCCCAGTGAGTGACCAGCTCAGGGGTCTGTCCCAACAGCGACAACAGCCACGGGATTGGTGATGGGTGCTGGGGGCTCAAGGAAGGAGAAAGGCGTGCCCAAGGGGAAGGGCAGAGGCAAGGTGTTGCGTGAGCATCCCAGCTGGCCAGGACTCAGGGACACATCTGCCTCACCGCTGTGAGCTAGGTAATCCCAGCACGCACTACTTCATCCCAGTCCTTGCTGGATATAAAGAGCAGGATGCTGCAGGGGCCGGGTGAAATGTCATGGGGTGGGTGCTGACGATGTAAAATAGAAAGGCTGAAAGGCCTAACACTTGGTGTGGGAAGGGGTTTTTCATGAAATATCCCTTGCTCCACAGGGCTCCATCCTGCGAGACTTTTGCTCCATCTGGTGGTGCGGCCCATGTGCACTCTGCCAGCTGAAGAGAGACATCAACCGGAGGAGGGCAATGGGCATATTTTGGTAAGCTGGGGGTGCTGGTGCTACTTTGTCTCACTGCTGCACAGCACCTAGTGGCTTCCCGGGGTTTCCCTTTCCTCGGACACCTGACTCCAGACGCAGAATTGCAGCAGTGCTGGAACAGTAATGGCTGAGGAAAGGGTGATCCTGCTCTCTTATCCCTTTGCAGATGCTGTGATCTTCAGTGCATCCTGTGAAGCCACTGCAGACAGGAGCTGCTGCTGCCCTGGATGTTGAGACCTGCACTATGAGGAGTTTGCCTCCACTGTGCTCAATCCCCTTTTCCCAGGGTAAAGCCAGCAATAAAAGCACTGCCTGTCTTCCTGCCTGTGTGCTGTTATTTATGTCTCTGTGTCTTTCTGCAGCATCAGAATCAGTGCTGTACTTTTCTAGGCTGTGTGGCCAGAGGCATGATAAGGTTATCAGGTAAATGAGGCTTTCTCTTGCACACCCACACTGGAATGAGGCCAGACCACAAAATTCAGTGAGGAGCAGATAAAACAAAAACCAAGTCTGCTATGGGAACAACTTCTCTGTGGATACCACCAATGTGCAGAGCTGGTGACAGCATTGCCCACTGCTCAGAGAGGCCCAAGAGCACCGATCCCATCCCTATGGATGCCTGGACTGTCCTCAGCACCAAGACACAAGTGCGGAATGATGGTGATGCTGTGGGATTCCCAGTCACTCTGCTTTCCCCACATAAACATTGTGAAGAGACTATCACATGGGAGTGGTTTCTCTGTGGGTTAGACCCCTGCAGCTTGTGGGTGTAATATGCTATAGTAGAAGAGCTGAGACTTGGGGGTGCAAAGGTTTATACATTGCCTACCTGGTGACAAACAGGGAAGAGGTAAGTCTGGGACTGGGGTTGCTCTGGCTCAGACTGGTTTAAAGTTTTGAACAGAGAAAGGTGGGGTTTCGCCCAGAGATGGCTGCAGGGGGCCCGGAGGCTTTGTCATGTCTGTGCTTTTGAGCTGCTACCTGCAGGATAGGATGAGAATTTATTCAAAAATACCTTTTCCACGTGCCTGTTTTCACCATCACAACTCCCGCTGCACTTGCCCTCAGTGTGAAGGGGTGAGGCTGTGCCGCTGCTGACAGTGTGTACGTGTGTGTTCACACACACAAACGTGTGCACAGAGAAGCAGGAGAAGAGGACTCTGCTTTCAAAGCAAGGCTGTGAAGGATTATAGCTCTAAACCTAAAGTCAGGAGGTTGGAACATAACCTCCTGTAAAATGCAACTCACTCTGAGCAGCAGGGAACCTGCTAGGAAATTTCCCACTCAAGTAAAATACATGATGTTAACATCACAGTGATTTAACTGGTACTTTTCTGGGGCACAGTTTAAGTTATTTGTTATGGGAATGTTAAACGTTATAAGGGAAAGGCCCATCATGTTATTTCCAGGGCTAAAGAGATGGACCAAATGACTCCTGAGAGGTTTGACACAAGCTGGAAATACTGCACAGTATCATGCCAGCCTGATCTGCAGCTCAGGAGCATTCCTGGTGAGCATCATGTTGATCAACATTAGATTCAATGTCTGCATCCCTTCCTTGAGGTTCACCTTGAGTCTTTCAATAGCAATTACTCATACAAGATGTGTATTCTTCTCCTTGTAATAAAATTTTATCATGTTTTTAAACATTGCCTCCCAGTGCTGAAGTGAAAGCTCAGAGCTTCATTCAACTCCAAACAAAAAAGGGGCACAACTCGGGACACACCTTGGCTGGTGTTGCTGCTGTGCAGATTTCATCTTTTATTTTGGTTAATGGACAGCTGGTGGTGGCATTCTGCCAGATTTAATATTTAAACAGAATATTGGAAGGACTGCTTGGAAGGACTGAATGATAAGGTGATACCTCACTTATGGTGTGTTTAGCATCTCAGGATTTATGTGTTGTGAACTGACCAAAGGTCAGCTGCATGTTACGGGTGTGCCTCACATGTGACCAAGCACAAAACAGAAGTGTGAAAAGTTGAACTCCGTATTTTATCAGTTGCTAACATTAAGTAATCCTATAATACACCATAGGTTTGCCCAAAGCTAGATGAGGAAAAATTTATGAGGACTTTTTGTGGATTATCTGACAAATAAGCACATGAGGCAGGCATGACCTTGGAAAGAGTAAGATAGAAAAAGATTTATTAGGGTAGAATTCGTTACTGAGTTTTGCACTCCCGAGGGCACATGTTTCAAGCCCTGCAGCACTACATGAACCTTGCTCCCTGTGGGAACCCTGCAGCAGCAAAGCCAATGACATGCCAAAGTGTGCATTTTCTCTCCCTAATGAAATATGTAATCTTATCTCTGAGGAATTGTGTTCCTACAATGCATTTTGTTCATTGCTTATTTGAATGTGAATGGCTCTGTACTATCTTTATACAGAACCACTAAACATCTTAACAGCTAACAGAGTTGATAACACAGCCCCTTTAGACTGTCGATACATGTGTCCTATACATGTGTCTAAGAGAAAAAAATTCCCAGTGAAGTTAAATTGCTCCTGTCCAGCTCCTGAAACCGAAGAAAGGCTGAATTCCTTTCACTCAGTGTTTCAGACTCTAATGAAAGCATCAATTGGGGCTTTCCTTCAGTCTGCTCCATGCCTGAAGACAGGAACAACTGTGAATTGACACATTAAGAAACAATCTCAAGGATACCTGTGCCCACAATTAAAAAAAATCATATTGGCTCTTAAAAGTAGAGCAAATACCTGTGCAAACAAAATAACCATAGTTTTTCATCTCCTTTTGTTGTTGTGGTTGGCTGGTTGGTTGAAGCTGGAGCACCAGGCATGCTGAGAGCAACAGTCACCTCTCTCTGCATCCTGTGCAAGTGTTCTAGCTTTTCCTAACTCATGGAAGAGTATCCTAAGTTGGAAGGGACCCAAGAAGGATCATAAAGTCCAGCTCGTGGCCTGGCATAGGACAGTCACAAGAACCACACCATGTACCCAAGGGTATTTTCCAAAATCTTCTTGAGCCCTGTCAGGCTTGGAACTGTGACCACTTTCCTGGGGAAGTGCCCTACCACCCTCTGGGCAAAGAAATTTTTTTCTAATATCCAACCTACACCTCCCCTAACACAACTTCAGGCCATTCCCTGAGGTCCTGTCACTGTCGCCACAGAGAAGCGCTCACCATCTGACCCTCCTCTTCCCCTCACAATGAAACTGTAACTACAATGAGGTCTCTCCTCAGTTTCCTCTTCTCTGTGCTGAGCAGACCAAGTGACCTCAGCCACTCCTGGTATGGCTGCCCTTCAAGGCCCTTTACCATCTTTGTTGCCTCCTTTGGATGCTCTCTATAGTTCATGCTTTCTTATATATTGGCACCCCAAACTGCCCCTAGCACTGGAGCTGAGGCCGCCCCAGTGCAGAGCAGAGCAGGACAATCCCCTCCCTTGCCCAGCTGTTGATGCTGTGCCTGATGCCCCCCAGGACACTGTTACCTTCCTGGCTGCCAGGGCACTGACTCAGATCCAACTTTCCATCAACCAGGTCCCTTTGTACAGCACTGCTGTCCAGCTTCTCATTATCCAGTCTGTCTGTACACCCAGGGTTGCTCCATCCCAGGTGAAAAACACAGCACCTCTCTTTGTTTAAAGTTCATGTGGTTGGTGATCTCCCAGCCCTCCCAACTTGGCAAGGTCTCTCTGCAGGGCCTTCAAGGGAGTCAACGGCTCATCCCAATCTAGCAACTTATTACATCTTTAAGTCCTTATTACATCAAGCTGCCTGGGGATAGGCCACATCTGATACTACAAATTGTCTGCTGAGGTTTCCGGCCCAGGCTGCAGATAAGCTCTCTCTGAACAAGAGAACAGTATGGCTGCACCTCTTCGGTCACGTGTGTGCCCTCTCAAATGCCACTGGGACTATGCAATGATTCTCACTAGCTGGTGGCTTGCTTATAAGTCTCATATAAATACAGTAGATAGTTAATTATTATACAATCATTGATAAAGAAAAGAACAAAGTCTCAGGAGCATGGTTCATGAACAATGATATACTTATCTCTCCCAGGTTATAGCTACATTAAAAAATCTAGCCCTGCAGTGTTTGGTCCAGGAAAGCTCTTACAGGCAGCCTTGTTGTTTAATAATTAGTGATGCGTCTCGCTAGGAAAAAGAGACTATTTTAAAAATCATGATTTTAAATGGAAACCATCCATAATGTGTACTCTTCAGTGTCATCTCCCAAGGAGAAAGATTGTGACTCCAGGGGCTCATGCATTTGTCAAAGCTCTGGCAGAGCCCTCACATGGGATGGTGCCAACAGAACTGAAGGAATTCCTTCAGCATCCCCCAGAGTTTGCCCAACCTGATCTTTGGGGTTATTGGAAACTACATCTGTCCTGGAAAGCAAAACTGCATCAGGGAGCACATAGGAGAAGTGGCATACCTGTCATTGATCCTGCTCCCAGTTAGCACAGCTCCTGGAAAGTTGTGGCTGATGCTGCCCAGTAACCTCAGCTGGGGACCAGTGCTCCTACTTTGTATAAAAAAGGCTGCCTTGCCTTTGGTTCTTTCCACAGCATCAATGTCATACCCACATTCTATCCTGCGAAAACCCCACTCTGAAAAAGCTCCAGGGAACACCAGGGGAGAAGATATCACAGCCAACTGAGTCATGCTGGGATTCATCCCACCCTGCCGGCGTTGCCAGCTCTGTTCATGGCTGCAAGCCTCGGGCAGGTGGAGATGCTCTCCTTTACTCACAGCGTCACCACTACCGGCGTGGCTGGGTTGTGGCAGCTCACGAGTTGTTCAGCTAAAGCAGAAAAGATGAAAGCAGCGGCTCGTCCTGGCCCTGCCCTCCCCAGAAAGGGAGAGGGTGGAGACTCCCCGGGATGACGGAGCACGGGGTACCGAGCTGCTGCCTCGTCCCGCAGCAGATGCAAGACCCAGGGGACGCCGCTCGGCCCTGCCAGCCGAGCGAGCCGCCGGAGCCGTGCTCCCCACGCCACGCTCCTCCCTTCCCTCCATCCTGCATCCCTCCCAGCGCTTCTGCCCCTCCGCAGCAGCCCCGCAACGCCGACCCGGACCCGCTGCCGGTGAGTGAGTGGGTGGCAGAGGCTCAGCCCTTCTACTCAGACAGATTTAGATCGGTGTAGCTCTCCCTCGTCCGTGAATTGCTCGCTCTGCCATCGCTATGGTATGATATTCAGCAGCTGTTTTTCTCCAACAGCCAAAGAAGCCACAGCAAAACGCTCACCTGCCTTCTCCCAGTTTTCAATGGATTTTATTGGGAAGGCAAGAAATCAATGAAAATATGCTTTATAAAAGGTAGGGGTGGGGAAGCTTCAAGGCATAAATTAAAACCAGTAAAAAGGTGAACAGTGAGAAAATTTTGCGGGAGGCTGCTGTTTTCAGTGCTCCCTCGTGTATGTTAACAGGCGTGCAAATGTCTGCATGGACCTGTGCGCTGCTTGCTCAGTCCCCGTAACACACAGGGCTCTTTTCATGGGAGGCAGATTACAAACCCACGGTAAATAGGCTGGCAACTAACTTACAGATTGCCTGAATCACATTATCCTCATTTACCCAAACGGTTTTAGTTTCCTGCTCGTCTTCCTGAGAAAGAGGAATGTATGGTCCTGGCCCCTTTGCATCCCCACAGCCATTCTCTGGTCAGTTCACATCCCTGGAAATGGCTAAAGAAGGGGGGAGAAAAGGTTCTATGAATTTACATATATATATATATATATATATATATATATATAATATATTTTATATATGTTATATATAATATAATATATAAAATATGTATTATATACATATATATGTAACCTTAATAATAAAGGTTACAGTTTCTGTGAATTTATATATAAAATGAAAATCCAAAATGCACATACAGTATTGTTTCAGCTTGCAGGCTGCAAAACCCACTGAAACAGGCTTTGTACCCACTAAAAATAAGAGAAATAATAGCACACTTAACTGTGGTTTCTCTGGCACATTCAAGTATTCACAAAAAAAGAAAAACAGTCTTTTTAAAAAGGGTTTAGGGCAGCTTCCTTTAGAAAATTATGCTGAAAGCTGCTTCTGTCTCTTAAACTCTTCCTCTTTAAGTAACCCCAAAACCAGTCAATGTTTATTCTCTATAGAGATAGAATCTATTGAGTAACTGCTTGGATATTCAAAAATGCACATCTGAATTTTGCTATTTGTAATTTACTACCCCTCCTATAGTATTGTTCTTTATTGTTTGTTTGTGTTTTTTGTTTGTTTTTGTTTGGTTTTTTTTTTCTTCTTTTACTATTTGAACTGCAAATCCTGCTGGTGCCAAAAGCTTTGCAGGAAGACTGACAGGAATAAATGTTCCTTAGCTTTTTATATAGACAATGAATCTTAAACGACAAAAATATGTTTACTGAAACTGTTTGAAAGACTTCACTTTGTTGTGATTCAAACATGTTTCAACCAACTGAACTTTGTAGCACATTTTGTTGTTGTTTGATGGTTTTGTTTAGCTCCCCGTGTGTGTGTGTGTGTGTGTGTGTGTGTGTATGTGTGTAGGAAAAATGACATTTTGTACTTTACAAGTCTTAGAAGAATACTCAGGAAAATGACTGTACTGAGACCTTCATTTTATCTGCATTGAAACAGTGGGCAAAGAGATTTCTTGGTTGTTTTAAAGAAAGTAGTTTCATTTTGCCACTAATAAAAGGTCAAATCTCTAGATGAAGTACTTTGTCTCCTGGCAAAATTTTCTATGACTACATATCTCTGAAGAAAATTATTTTCTATTAGACCTGAGCTGAAATTATGCTGAAATCAGTGGCAAGAGAAGTATTTCAAAACTATTTGGATGAACAAACAAAATATACAAAATTTCCAGAGAGTTTATAAATTTTTTATTCTGCTGATGCAAAGTGTACTATACTCAGGGCTGATACGATGTGAATATGAGACACTTTATTGAGATTAACAAATATTTCTGAATACAGCAGGAAGTACATTTTGTTATAGAATCTACTGCCCATTTCTGATCTAAAGTAAATATTTATAAGCCATTGGCAATGAAATCTGAGAAACTTAATTTAAAATTTGCAGAGAAATTGATTTGATTAACATTCATCTTGGTTGTTTCTTTGTCCTGCACAAGCTCTGACTTAAAATGCTTCATGGCTGTATGTCACATTAAACTTAAATTATTATTTTTAAACAGGTAGAATCTGCAATTTTAAAAATTCAGTTTCTGAGGAGCAATTGCGAAAAGCTGACAATTACATTAGCTGTGAAGGAGTAGGAACCTCTGTTCCTCTGGCAAAGTTTATTGCTAGATCAGAAATGGGAAGGTTGTTTTGTAAAACACCAAACTGATTATCTCACTTCAACTTTTTACACTGCAGCAAAAAAGAGGCATCCAAAAAAGCAAAGCAAATAAAATGCCTAATTTTAGCATGTGTGCATCTTTTCTACTGTTTGCACTTCATCTTCTCACAGCGCACTGTTAGCTGAGATCCAAATGGCCACTCTCAGAGGCTTCCACAGATCACCTAGGCAAAGCCACGGCTGACCCAATCTTGTGTTGGTGCCAGACCTGCTCTGAGGGAGAAGCAGAAATTTGGGACTTCCCCAAGCCCCTTCCCACCAGCATGTCCAGAGCCGTGTCATTCTGCCAGCTCAAGAAGCTGCTGTGGTGGAGACCTTGCAGTGGTTATGACCCTTTCAGAAGAGAGCACCCAACTCAGATTTAACACAGCAGAAATAACCACACCAGCTCTAAGCGAATGAGCATTCTGCAATTTCTTTCTGCAATAAATTCTAGTACCTCTGAAAGTGTGAAATGCTATTTTCAGTATTAATGTAACATTTGAAATAGATGGGATTTTTTTACTTTGATAAATGGCATGTCCCCTGTCCCCACCAATGCACTTTTTTTTTTCCCCTGAAGGAAGGAACAGAACACAGGTAAATCCACCTGCTGCACCCCACCCTCTCCCTGCAAGTGGCACAAGCACCCTGCAGCCAGGGAGGGCTGTGACATCTTAAACCAGAGGTCCAGTGAGACCTGAATCCAACCTCTGCTCACAGCTCCCAGTAGTTAATGCTTTCCCAAAGGACAATAGCAAAGAATGTTGTTTTTCTCTGGAAATCTGGGTTATCAAGCCTTCCTGAACTGGAAGTTTCCTGCTGACAGCTGTATTAAATAGCCATGGAGAGACTGTTTGCTATGGATATATGTAATTCTTCCCATACCTGATTTAATTATATAACTTCTACACATATTTTTGCAAGGAAGTGTACAATCTCATCTTATCTTGATTGATAGATTAAATTTGACTATGACAGACTGTCTGTTCTTGGGAATGACACTGTAAAGACAGTATGATCCTTTACTTGTGAAAACAGTTTCTGATTATCTGCTTATTGTCTACCTATCTAGTTCAGTCTGGAAAAATTAATTTGTTTAATTCCTAAAAAAAAAGTTTATTTCCTGAAGAGCATTTCAGAAATTTCAGTGCAAGTGCTGAGCCAGGTTTTTATGCTGGTCTGTGGAAAAAAAGACCAAAAACCCAACAAAATCAAATTTAAACAAAGAAAAATGTAGCCATTCTATTGATTATGTCTGAGGTCAAACTCTACCTTATTTTTTTTCTCATTTTCTCATGATGTTGCATCTGTAATACTGAAGTATTAAGGTGAGAAAAAAATGAGATCAAGCAAAAATACTGATCCAAATATCTTATATATGTAGTGATATCTCAAGGTCATAGTCACACTGTCTCCTGACATCTGCACTCACTTTGTGCTGCTTGGTTATCCAAGGGATTTTCTAACACCTACATGTGGTGTTGCACCTGTGGCTGAGTATTTGGTACCTAGCTCAGCAAATATCTGCTCAACACTTTGTGAGACTTTAAGTGACAAGTTCCTACTCTGAATGCACATCTACCAAAGCATCCTTTCAAAAGGAAGTGATTGAGAGGTTAACCCAGAAACTGCAGGAAAAATAGCCATAGAAAATTACCTGTCCTCTTCCAGGCAGGTAAATCTTCTCTGGCACTAGTGAGAGTGTATGCAGTTTATCAGTAAAAGGCCTCTATATTTTAATGTTACACATTTGATTGATGTTCAACTTATTTAAAATGCATTTTAGCTAAAATTAAAGCTAGATCCATTGTAATTGCATTTCAATCATGGCTTCTTGGCACTGGGCCAAGATTACTGGCTACTAAAACATTAAGAACTTATATTTTTGTCAGCACTGAAGACTGCAGCTTTCTCAGAAGAGGCAATCTTGGGGTAGATTTGAGATAGCATCTCTGGGAGACAGACGAACCAGCCTTTATGTGGAGATAGGCCGATTGCTGAACGTTGAGCTTCCAGGGGTTTCACTGTGCTGATAGCCACCAAGGAGCACCCAGCTGTCTGTCAAACAGCCTTAGCAAACTGACAAGATAAGGGCTTGGGTTTCGGTTTTTATGTGACCGTATAAACCTGTTAGAGTAAATGGCTTTTTCTTTTTCTATGCTCTTTTTACTAATCGCTTTCAGATTCATTCAGTATGTCTGAAACCATGTCATAATTTGCCTCTTTTCTTGCTGTAAGCAGTGTAACTATGCTGAGGTAGGGAACTGGTCACCCAGAGCTCCCAGCTGATCATCTACACTCTTGATTCCTATGAATTATTGCATTGTTAATATTTCCCACAGTGACATTTGAAGTAACTAGACTCTGATGAGTCAACATGTTATATAGAGAGGCCAGACCCTACCTGTCCCCCAGATGACCCTTAAGGAAGAACAAAAGGGACAAAGGTCTGTGTGCACACAGACAGCCAGGGATGCTCCACTGCGCAGGTGGATGGCTCACAGGCAGAAGCCTGGCTCATGAAGGAAGTGAGATAACTTTAATTATTCTACAATTACCTTCTAGTTTTCACATGGAAATCAAAAACAGGGAAGAGAATTACTTGGCAGCAGTGTCAGTTTCCATGTTGCTATATCCTTTGCAAAATGATTTAGGTTAATAGAACAGTTGCTGCCTGTGTCCAGGTGCTGCTGGTGAGGGGTAGTTGGTGGAGGTGAATTCTGTGGGAAAGGATTCTGGGGTTGTGCTGTGGCAGACACAGCCACTTCCAGCTGCTGAGGCAAAGCTGAGTGTGTCAGTGATGCTGATACATCTTCTCTGGAAATATGTAAGAAAAGGTAAAAGGTGTTGTTCAGCAAGTGTGAGAGAGGAGTTAGAAAATGTGAGAGAAAGAGACCCTAGAGAAGGAAGTCCAGGTGCCAGAGTAGATATTCACTTCAGAGTGCAGCTGGGTCTGTGTGGTCTCCCAAGGTCAGCCCACCCCAGCAGACCATCAGGGTGGAGGGAAATTCTTATTTTCCCTGCATCTGGCAGACCCTCGTCAGCTTCATGTCATCTCTAGGTCTGAGCCCACAGGACCCAACCTTCCTATCCAAAAGAGACACTCCTAGACGGGCCTCTTCCAGGCCCACCATGGGCCCTGTGCCAACACTTAGCCCAAAAGACACAGCTTTCCTCTTCATACCTAATCAAATATTCTCTTTCCTGTGTTTCACATCCAGAGGAAAGATGGTAGAAGACCAGCCACACCTATGCATTCAGATGTCAGAACCCAATACAAATGGCATTCCCAGTAGAATGCAGCCCTTGCCAGACTTGTCTGGCAGGGTAGGAAGCGTGCTCACCTTCCACAACATCTACTACCATGTGAAGATAAAGACTGGGTTCCTGTGTTTCCAAAAAACCACTGAAAAAGAAGTTTTGAGAGATATCAAGTACGTATTTAAACATCTCTTTAGAGTACATGTAAGTTTTATTTCTGTCTGGAGAGTTGATTTCACTCATGTCACTGAGCCATTCAGCACAATTTGCAGACCAAGATTTAGAAAAATTATTTGTATATGTGGTTGCTTCATGTTTGCTGTCAGCTGTGCTTAAGCCCGGGTCCTCAGTCCCTGGGCTGAGCCTGTACATCAGAGAGCATACTTCCCTTGGCCCTGAGGGTACAGTTCTCTTGGCTGCTATCAGTGCTGGGCACACCAGCCGGCTCTGCTTGCTCTACACTCCCTGGAAATCCTCCCAATATGCCAGGGTGTTTAGCTGGGATACCAGCAGCCTGTCCTTCATGGTTGTCTCCTTCCCTTAGGTGGCCTTGGGAAAGGTTAATTTTTTGGGGGGTTTAACATCAAATGTTTAACACATTAATATAAGTGAGGGTCAGGTTAACTTTGGAGAGATGTAAAGGTTTCTGGATTTTGGCTTTTTTTTTGTTGAATTGTTTTGTGTTTTTTTCCCCAATAGTGAGCACTACTGCAGTAAAGCTGTCATGTCACTATGGCCTTTGTTCAATAATCAGTGAATAAAACTTGCCCATTCATAGTTCAGTAGCTGAATTCAGTGGCAAGGCATTGGCATACAATATGCCGTTTCAAGTCAACATGACTCTCAGCTCCCTAACTCCAGTTTCTGTCATAAATATTCACCCTTTTGTATAGCTCTGTCTATCCTACTCTTTGCTCAGGGAATTTCCACACCTGCTAAACATGAGCACTTAAAGGCTTTATTGCTTTTCTCAAAAGCCACAAGTTGTGGTACCTCAGTTGACTTACATGGGTAATTTGTGACATTTTCCATCTGGCTTTTGAGTTTCATGGGGCTTTAATGTCAGATACAGAGAAACTATCAATTGCATTTTAAGTGCAGGCAAATCCCTAGTTTATTCTACCCACAGGGACTATTATTTTCTCTGTTGAGAAAATAATACCTTTAGAAACTGAGTATGGTTAAAGCAAGTCCATGCTTCTCCATGTGGTAAAAATACATGTACAGATTCTGCTACATTTTAGTCATGTTTCTGTTCTGTCTTCACTATATGATTATTAGTTTCTCTTCAATTAGGAATAAAAAGTTAAGGTGAAGTCTGATCTTAAATATTGCTTGTGATTAGGCAGCTTCATTAATTCCAAAATTAATGGCATGCAGAAAGTAATTGTACAGATAAGTTTCACTGGCCTACCAGTTGAAACAGACAAAAAAATAACCCCACCCTATCTACTTGGTAAAACTTATCTATTTTGTCTTACAGTGGCATTATGAAACCAGGACTGAATGCAATTTTGGGACCCACTGGCAGTGGTAAATCTTCGTAAGTGCCCCCTTCACCCTGCACAGAAATTACACCAAGGGGAAACTGAAATTGTACACATTTAGCAGTAATGGACTTCTCTTTCAGAGAAAGATTGAGTTTTTATTTATGACTGTGTGTTTTCTGAGAAATACTTGAATTCCAGAAGACAACCAGATTATATGAGAAAGGTGAAATACAGATTTAGTCCACACTTCACTGACAGTCACTCCTTACACACCATTCTGCTAATGTGTAACTAATTTGAGGGTAAACTCAAATTATTGAAGAAATGGACATGGACCTGCATGGATCTCATTTCCTTAGGAAACCAGGACAAAAGCAACTCAGTCCTTGAAAGTTGCTGGGGGTTTTCTAGATTGCAGATATTTAATGTGATCTGCTTTTATGCAGCTGCTCGTTCCATGAGCTGGGTTTGAGGTTCAAAGAGCTTTTCCTCCTGCATGTTCATATGACAAAGTAACCAACTTTTCCTTTAGGCTACTGGACATTTTGGCTGCAAGGAAGGATCCCCGTGGGCTCTCTGGTGACATTTTGATCAATGGAGCTCCTCAGCCTGCCAACTTTAAATGTACCTCTGGGTATGTAGTACAGGTAAGCAATTTCTATGACTGTGGATTCTATTGTAAGAAATTATTCCTGTGTTGCAAACACCTTGCCTTGATCCAAGAATCAAGGAAAACTCCCTAAAATTACTGTCAGCCTGTTACAGAACGGTGGTCTCTCAAACCACATGTAAATCTCCCCTTCCCACAACTGGCAGATTCCCTTTGTAACAGACAAGAAGAGGAACCTCCCCTCCTTCCTCCTTTGACAAAACAAGTTGGGAACACCATCACCCTAACCCACATGGACCCAACCTCTCTTTACCTTCCCTCCTTTCTCCCTGTTCTTACCTGCGGTGGGCTGAGGCTGCACAGGCAGACACACTGTGATAATGACCTGAGCTGTAGCTGCTCCTTAGGTCCCTTCAGCCTTTGAGTCTCTTCCTCAACACCTCCAAAAAGCCGAATAAGGTAAGAATACATAAGGGACTGTTTTTAATACTTTGCTGTTTATATATATTGATATAATGCATGATGGAGGCTGTTCCTATGTGGCGTTGCTTTATGAATTAAGGCAAATATAATTACATGAATGAAATCCAAACTCTTCTATGACATGGGCATTGAAGATGCACCTTACTGCATGTTCTGGCTGCTGCTACTGTCCCTCTGCATGCAAGAACAGAACAAAACATAGGTTTATACAGTTCTCACAGGAATAAATAGAAATTGCAGAGCAACCACCAAGTATCTACCCTTTTTTTTTTTTAATTAAGGACGATGTGGTCATGGGAACCCTGACTGTAAGAGAAAATCTGAAGTTCTCAGCAGCACTCCGCTTGCCGAAGTCAGTGAAGGAACAGGAAAAAAATGAACGAGTGAATCAGATAATCAAGGAACTGGGTTTGAGCAAAGTGGCAGATTCCAAGGTAAGACCTGTAAACATGTTACTTAAAATGTAGTAAGTGGTTTATTAATTAACCAAATTACTCATCATGGCAGATTAAAAAAAAAAAAAGTAAATTTCAACAGGATGTTTCAGTAATACAATAATTAGTGGCATTTCTCTATGGAGACCTGTACAGACTGTGCAGGTGCTGCCATATGGTACTACATTTCAGGGAAAAGGAAAGGGAAAGACAAAGGTGAAAGGGAAAGTTAGTTGTTGGAGAAAAAGACAAGACCTCAAGTAATATTAACACTAAGAACAAGGCTGTGTGTGAGATAACATCTGCTACAACAATTTACATCTGCTTCTGAGTGTAGGGCCAAAATTCCTTACAATTCTCCCCAAATACTACCATGTAGATATGATACTGTTTGTTCAATGATTTTTCTTTGGGCCAAACAAGACAAGTTTCATGTTTTTTTTATTAGGTTGGTACCCAGTTCTCTCGTGGGGTGTCTGGAGGAGAGCGGAAAAGGACTAATATTGGGATGGAGCTCATCACAGATCCTGCCATCTTGTTTTTGGATGAACCAACCACGGGACTTGATGCTAGCACTGCTAATGCTGTCCTACTGCTACTGAAAAGGTGATGGCCTTCCTGTTCAGCACTCCATTCTGCTAGACTTCAGTTGTATTTGACTCGAATTACAGTTCGAATGACCAAACAGGAAATTCAGACATGTAATTATTTACCAGTGAGCCAAGGATGCAAATGGAGTGGGGAAAAAATGGAATGAATTCTCTCTCTCCAAAACGAGAATTATTTTCTCACACAGACACTGTAAATATGACCTAAATATTTTCTTTTTCTTTTTTTTCCCCCTTTCTTCTCCCTTCTCTGACATACCAAGTTAATCAAACTTCATCAAGACTTAACTGAACTTTCAAATGCTCTTATCTAAACACTGAATCAACTTGCAAAGCTGATTTTCTCTGTCGTTCTTCACATTCAGGATGTCAAAACAAGAAAGGACAATCATCTTCTCCATCCACCAGCCTCGGTACTCCATATTCCGACTGTTTGACAGCCTGACACTGCTAGCTGCAGGGAGACTGCTGTACCACGGGCCGGCCCAGCATGCCATCGAATACTTTCAATCCATTGGTGAGCACTACTTCTAGCAGGGCTAACCTTTGGTTTGCACCAACTCGAGTGAAATGCCAATAGCTCTGGGCCAGAATTGGACATGGCATGTCCAAGCAAGTCCAGCATTTTAACAGGCTGAGCATTTCTCTGGGTGTTTCTCCTCTTGACTCACATGTGGTTTTGGGTAAGCTGTTCCTGGTACATCTTAATTAGAGAAAGCCTGGGCGAGGGCTGGGAAGAGCACACTGCCAGCTGTCACCTCTTTTGCTGATGGTGCTGCCTGGCAGTGCCACTCATCCCTCAGGAAAGCATGGACTTTCCAAAGGCTGCCATGCCTTTGGTGCAGGCTGCTCCATGGGCAGGATATGTGGCTGTGCTTCTGACAGCCAAACACAGCCCTTGGCCAGTCACACAACCCCACCTAGGGCTCACAACACTGTCACGACAGTGTCACTGTCACCACAGGCTACCAGTGCGAGCCCTACAACAACCCTGCCGATTTTTTCCTGGACGTCATCAATGGAGACTCTACCGCTGTGGCAATGAACAAGGCTGATGAAAGTAACACAGGTATGAAGCCCAGAGATGAGTCGTTATCCTAACACGTGTGGGAATGGGATTTTAAGAAACTGTTTTGGTAACTCTCAGCACATAGAAAGAGCTTCTTTCATCTTCAAGGCAAATCAGCTGAAATCCTGCAGAAGTAGAGATGACAAACCAGGATAATTGTTCCTGTTAAGGACATAATTTGATGCAGTTATGACTTGACTATTTTACCTAATGTAACAATTTTTATGTTAGGAAATTACTGTTTGCCTTCCTCTGAGCAGGGTGGGAAGGGGTAGACATAGAGTACCACTGCTCATCTGATGTTTCCCTGAAGTTGTGCTAAGGCAGAAATTGTCCCCAAATGAACAAATCATTTCTCACCTAGTTTTTGGAGCACACTTTCTCATACTTTTCTGCTGCCACTCAGAAATAGCATACTCTCTTTTCACAGGTGTGAAAAGACAAATGAAGTAATGAAGATGCTGCGTGCCCAAACACAGTTTCACTATACATTTACTAAAGGGCCAGCCATCATTTTACAAAAATGCTCTGATCAGGGTCTAGCAAATATTATAACTGGCAGATATGACCCATCATATCTGTCATTGCAAAAGCTTACACTGTACCATAGTTAAGAAAAAAAAGAGATCCAGCTGAAATTTATATATGACCAAGGTAGACACGTGCAGGGTTACTTGGATCTAAAAGTCTGGGAAGTCCAGGATTATGTAATTATCTGTGAAACAGATTACTTACAGAAACCTTTGAGGCAAAGGGGATGTAAAAATAGCTTTTTGATTAAAAGCCATGTTTCTGCTAAGTTGCAACTCCCTGGGCAGACAAGGGTTTGCCTGGTCAGAGAGCTGAGAGGCTGCTGCCTGTGGGAGAAGTTGCACAGACAAGTACAGATTTTTTTTCTTATTTATACCAACTCTTTTGAACTGTCTGCTATGGGACTGAGTGCAGTGAATCACTGGAACTACATGTGCATCTTAATTCTTCTGGTTTTTTAATCTTTCCAGCAGACAGCATTGAAGAATGCTCTGAATATGATAAGACATTGCCTGAGCAATTAGCAGAAAAATACTGCAACTCTGCCTACTACCAAGAAACAAAAATACATTTAGAGAGCATTTCTTCAGGAAATAAAAAGAAAACCAAAGGACTTTTCCAGCAAATCACATATGCCAATTCCTTCCTCCACCAGCTGAAATGGGTGTCCAGGCGCACATTTAAAAACCTGATAGGAAACCCTCAGGCTTCCATAGCTCAGGTAAGGCTATTTGTATCCATGGTTTTGTGGCATTCGTTGAATTTATTTGGCTCCTGGATTATTACATAAGTCACTGGGATGGTTTTGCCTCTTGATATTTTGACTTCAGTAAGCATCTGAAGAAAGAGTGCTCAAGGTCTAGGAATCTGGGGATAGAAGGTGTCCTGAATGCTCCCAAATGTGGGACTATTCAGTAATTAATTTTGGACTACTGAAAGACTTTGAGAGGCAAGACCTATTCCAGCGAGTATTCTGCTGCTCCCACCCAGGAGCGCATTATGTCCCAAGTAGTTTCACACGTTTGCTCAAGAACATTCTTCAGATTTGACTCTAATTCTCCACTCTTGGCACTGTGGGGTTTGGCCTCAAATCCTCTCCCCAACCAGGAAAAGATAACAGAGTGCATTTGCATACTTCATTAAACTTCTGCACAAAATGAAATGCTGGCAGGTGGCTCAAGTGCAAAAATATTTTTGCAGTCTCATAAAGTGTGTGCTGTTTAGTTATTTGACTGTTCATATTGGTGATGATGTCTTCTGGATAAGGTGTCATGAAGTCCACAATGGGAATCAGCACCCACCATGAAAGATAATCACTGGCTCTGTTAGTGCTGCTTTTTCTGAAGGATCAGAACCAAAAGTGTTGACTTCTTCAGAGCTGCACTGACTAATCCTTGGGAATCCCCTAATTCATGGGCCAAACTCTGCAGCCACAGTGCCACTGAAATTCCAACGCAATTCTCAGCAGTTCTGGAGAGGCCAATAGAAAAGTCAGCCTGTAGCCAGGGGTATAAATTATCTTCATCATGTTTTATATCATAAGTGAATAAATGGCTAGTATGGAGGTAAAACAAATCCAGAATCCCTGAGGTTAAAAGGCTTTGAGCTTGTGTGTGTGCCTGTATGTTGATACTATGGAGATCCTTAATAATTGCTTTGTAAAAGCTTGACCTTGTGACAAGAATTAGGCTCTCAAGAACCTCCTTCATAGCCCAAGGTTAATGGTCCTTGTTTCCTACAATCTTTTTCATCTCCCCACCCTCATTAGAGGTGGATTTGTCCAGCATTCTTTTAGGGGTCCGTGGCTCATTAAGCCTTCTTTTCATTAATCTACTCCAAATTGGTCCTGAAATGATCCCTGCTTTCCACTGCAACAGGCTCAGGAGCTGAATTATCCCTGACTTTTGATCCTTTCGGCAGGATCTTAGTGAGAAGGTACCAAGGATCAAGTAGTTTATGGTGTTAGGACTCATGCATTGCTCAGGCTTAAAAATGACAGAACTGCCTGATACCATTGTTTTCCTGAGATTTTTTTGTCTCTTGCATTTAGCACTTAAAAAGTGTGATGCACTCACTTCAGTCTTTTAAGTGACATCCTGTCAGCAGCTGTTATCTCTGTTATTTAAATAATAACTTTTGTAATAAAGTTACAGGCTGCAAATACCAATATATCTGTATCCCTGTTGTAGCATCTCATTAAAAACAATCCCACCAGTAAGATGTATGATAGAGCCCAGTAATAACACACTGTGGAGCATGAGAATAAACTGTCATCCTCATTCTGACAGTCAGGAAAACCTTTGAAGCAAAGACTATGATACTTTCCCTCCTCTTTTCTCTTTTTCCCATTTAGCTTTGTATTACATCTTTTCTGGGACTGATTGTAGGCGCCATCTACTTTGGACTTGAAGAGAACTCTGCTGGACTACAGAACAGGTCAGTCAGTCTAGGTAATGGATATTCAAAAATTTCATAAAGCTCCCTTTAAAGGAGGTTAATACCTCTTTAAAGAAAACACTTCCCTTCACATCTGTAAGGCCAAGTCTGTGTGACTTGGAAGTGAGGATGTGATTTTGTTCCTCGAGCAAGGTCCCTGCAGAACTGAGACCGTTAAAGTATACAGACTTATAGGTACATAAACCTAGGTAACTAAAGTTGTAATCTTGCAACTGTTTCTATTCACACACTTGAATTTACCAGCAGTAAGAGATTTTCAAATTATGCTGCTGTATGTATCATTTTGACAGCTGTATGTACCTGACCCGACACGTGAGTTTGCCACTATGAAACCTCTGGGTTCTTAATCCCATAAGACTTCATAGCATTTGTTTAAAAACAGCCCAGTTTTAAACTGAGTAGGAAGCGCCTTGAATTTTTTTGTAAAAGGTGAAAACTAATTCTGACATTGTTTACTTGGCTCCTCTTAGTTTGCAGCAGAAAAATGCCTCACTATCTGAGAATATTTATGGTGTCATGAAATTACATCAAGAAAAAAAAAAAAACCACAGTCGCTCCAAAGAAACCTCAGTTGATTTTCTATATTTTGACTGCATCAGAGAATGCACTATCATTGCATGCCAAGACCAAATAATGACTGTACCACATCTATGTCAGGCTTGTTACAGACTCAGACTCATAGCCAAGTCTTTTCCCATGGATTTTGGGATGGGAGGTCAAACACTGCCAAACTTCAGGCACTGCAAGTGGATTTTTGTACTCTGTTGTGGAAATGCTACATTTACATCTAATTTTAAATAACAGCTCACTGTTTTGCTATTTTGCAGAGTGGGTGCAATGTTCTTTCTGACCACCAACCAGTGTTTCAGCAGCGTCTCAGCTCTTGAACTCTTCGTTGTGGAAAAGAAGATCTTTATGTAAGTAAAACATGCAAAAAAATTTACCAGACTCTGCTGTTAGACTGTGAGGTTGTCTGACATGCTGTAAATGTCATTTAAGTACAGTTAGTGCAGAATTTTCAAATTATTTCAATGATAGTGCTCATCGCAAATGTACTCTGTTAGTACAGACTCACTGCTAGTGAGTTGTCTGCAAAGCCCCCAAAAGGTACCTATGATTACAACCGGCTCAGAGTGTAATCTTATTGACACAGTAGGTAAAAAACCCTTGAATACTCAATTTTGGCATTGATTAATAAGTGTGTGAATTGCTAGTGAGGGCAATAAATATAATCTAACTGGATTCTTTAAAGCTATGCATATCATGCTGTATAAAATATGAAAATTATTCAAACTTTATGCTTTCTGTCTCAAAATTATGTGCACAAATACCCATGTTCACTTGCATATGAAAATGTCACCAGTTCTATAGTGCATAGGCTTACTGGACAGCTGCATTGTAGCCCAAGTATGAAAGATTTTCTTCCAGTTTGAGCTAGAATTCATTTGTCAAGAGGTGAAAATCAAACTGGTTTTTAGTGGCTAAATTTGTAATGTGGTGTACCTATCTCTGTGTTCCAGACATGAATATATCAGTGGGTACTACAGAATATCTGTATACTTCATAGCAAAGCTAATGGCTGATTTAATACCCATAAGGACTATGCCCAGCATCATCTTCACCTGCATAGTTTACTTCATGCTAGGCAAGTATGGTCTCCTACAGTCTCATTCCAACCCCCCCAGTAAATCATGGCATGTGGATCTTATAGATGTCTATGTATACATGGATATGTATATAAGCTAAATCCCTACACTGGTTTGGCATTGTCTACTGAGCTTACTTTTAGCACACCATGTTGTTTTCTACAGAAAAGACACAAAGATTATAGCATTAATCAGAGAATCTGTGACATCTGATCTCCACTGTCCCTAGAAGGAAGCCATAACCTTTACTACATGGTTTTGATTTATTCCTTTTCATCTATGGCCTTCTTGGCTTTTGATGACTTTTACAAGATACTTTTCTTACCATTGCAAGAAGACCTAAAAGAAAAGGTTTTGTTTTAAGATCTTAATACTGTGTGAATTAATACCAGTTTGTTGGCTTTGGTGTGAGTTTTTACCCTAAGGAGTAGGAAACAAGGCCACATCAGCAAGAGGCTCTCCAACTGTGAATCTGGAGTGAAACAGATCTTGCTACTGAATCCATAACCACTGCTGCTAGGTTCTTTAGGAGAGCTCTCTGCTGGAAACCAGTGAAATGCTGTACAGGTGTTGCTCATGGAAGTGCACTAGAAGTTTCTCCTTTGATGGACAACTTGCAGCCACTTTGGATGTGTGAAGTACAGTACTTCTACACATTCTACTATCTTCAGTCTTACTGCAATTTTGGGCATACTATTTATTCATCCTCTCTTCCACTGTCAAGACAGATACATAAGGGCTGTCACAAGCACCACAGCAGTCTTGGGTCTCAGTGACACAGCCTGTTCTGGCAGATAAGGTGTAATTTTTAAGCAGGACACATTAGAAAAGTCAGGATAGTGTTCAGATTATGGCAGAGCTTTCAGCATGGTAATTCTGAAACCCTTCTTGTTCTGATTTTTAAGGTTTGAAACCAACAGTACAAGCCTTCTTTACCATGATGTTCACTCTTATGATGGTGTCCTACACAGCCACCTCCATGGCACTTGCCATTGCAGCAGGACAGAGCGTGGTCGCTATAGCAAACCTACTCATGACTGTTGCATTTGTTTTTATGATTGTGAGTAGCACTTTTCAGTTCTCTAGTCTGGATCATGAAACCCCAGAAATGCTGAAATCCAGAAATCCTACTAGCACGGAGTTCAGCTGAATTCTGCAAAAAGTCTATTGGGGTCAACATATCCTGATTTGTCTGATTTGAGTATCCTGATGCTGTGGGGTGGAGTATTCTGATTTGTCCTTTGAAAGAACAAGAAGTGAGGGGCTAGAGGGGTGGGTGTGAGGAGATGAATGGTTCCTCTGACTTCTTTTCTGTGGCTCTAGCAGACAGAAAACTGCCTGGAAAATAGGAAAGCCACTTAGGACTACTTTTCATTCTCTCTCCCTTAACTTTGTGAAAGGCGAATGTTAAATGGATGAGAACATGACCTGCAGCCCTCTGTTTTCTGAGACCACTAGCCCAGCTGTCCTCCTCAGCTGCAGAGCCTACCTTTGTCATATTAAACTGGGCAACCCACAGCCACAGTCAGGAGGCAGGCACTTCAGATGAGGCAGAGCTGGACCTACAGCCCAAATCCACACTGCCTCAGACTTGGGGCACACAGGCAAAACCCAGAGCAGTCTCACACTGAGGAGCAGCAGAGAGTTCATGTGAACCCATGTGGGACCCCTAGACAGGAAGCATTATAGGTCTACTGCACAGGGGAAAGCATTCCTTGTTACTCGTTTTGGGGGAAGGACCTGAGGTTATGGCCCAAAGCTCGATAACTTTTAAATCCTTCCCTTTTGTTCTTCTGCTGGAAGAGTTTCTTCCTCTAGGAATGCTTTCCCATTCCTTTGTCTGAAGAAGTAAAGTCAAGAGCTAGAGAAGGACACATGATAAAAGCATGTAATTTGTAATCTGTTTTTGTTTGTTATGGCTTTTTTTTTTTTTTTTTTGTAAACATTGCCTCTAGATTTTCTCTGGGTTGCTGGTCAATCTTACAAGCATCATGTCCTGGCTCTCCTGGCTCAAATACTTCAGTATACCTCGATATGGAATGACAGTAAGTGCTCTGATTTCCTGTGTACAAACCTGGAAATGGTTTGCTAGAAAGGAATCTCTTTAATCATGATAATTAAATCTTCACACTTGATGGCCTAATGAGCAAAAGGAAAGCTAATTAAGTACAACAACCTTGGAGTGTTGTGCAGTATCTTGAATCAAGAAGGGCTTCTCATCAACTAGCAGCAACTGCTGTTTAGAAGAACTCTTTTCTGTAATTTGGAAACACCTCATATGAGAAACACAGCTACTACATTCACTGGACCTCAGCTGGACAGAAATATTTCAAGTAAAGAACAATGTTATTCCCACCCAAAAAAGAAAAAATCTTCTATTTGTCTTTTCTATCAATCAAACAAAAACTTGTCAGGCTAAAGCTTTTCTCCTAATTTGTGAAAATTTAAGACAGAGTGATGTCTTGCAGAGAAATTTGGGGTTTACTATGCCTGTGCAGAAATAGTCTGGCCTGGGGGAAGTGGTAAAGCCTGTTGTGGTGCATGCTTTACCAGGTGTATACAGGCTATATACATTCCTCTCTTAAAAGAAAAACAGAACTAGAACTCTGCTAGTCTGCTAAAAAAGTGGGGATTTGGCAAATAAAACAGTGGTACCAGTACATTCTTAGAATTAATTTTAATTGCATTATATCTCATCTTGTTAATGTATTACTCATTTACCTACTAATTTCTGTTGTCATTGTTTCTTTTATTTTAAAAGGCTTTACAGATCAATGAATTGACTGATTTGAACTTCTGTAGCAGCAGTAATAACACAGTTTTAAGCAGTGACAGTAGCTATCGACAGACAGGCCAGATGTAAGTATTTTGGTAAACTGAAATGAATCCCACCAACAGCAGCTTTAGAAGTCCTAGAACATCAGTCTGAGTATCAGAGGTATTCACTAATGACCAGAGAATCTGTGAGTTTTTACATAGAAAAGGATCCTTTGTCTGGGTTTTTGCATTCTGACTGCATGGAACCTTCTGCTTGCTGTCATATTTAGCATTTATAACACTAGAATATGCTTCTTACTTTTCTTCAAACTGTATTTAGTGAGAGCTATGCACACACACACAATTGTACAGCTTCACAAAATCCACTTCAGCTTCCTACACGAAACTGGAGCTACAAAAAAAGCAAATTTACAAATGGAAAATTAACCACTGATATATAGCTGGTGTTTGCCTGGCCTACTACACATGTGCAACCACATTACAACTTCTAGAGGCCTTTCTAGATCCTGCTGAGTGGTTTGTTGAGTGACTAAGCTTATCAATGTGTGTGTATTTTTCTGCAGGCCATGTACGGGAGAGGAGTATCTGAAGAGTCAAGGCATTGATGCGAGCACCTGGGGCCTCTGGCAGAACCACATGGCTCTGGCCTGCATGACACTGATCTTCCTTACCATTGCCTACCTCAAACTGCACTTCATGAAGAAGTTCTCTTAAAACCAGAGGGAAAGATGCAATTGCCACTATTCAGTAGTTTGCTGAACCGATTGTGGAACTGACTTGATTATTTTTAAGGGGGCATTTCTTCATACTTTCATTACTACCCAAGTCAACAACATGAATGCCATCCTTGTATAATAAATACTTGCTGTTAATTTACTGTGCTGAAATGTCTAGCATGGCTCACTCCTCTGCCACAAAAACATGTACAGCTGTTCATTTCTTCAAGAGACTATTCAGTCTTTCCACATGTTCTAGCTATGATCTTGTCAAAAACTATATCTAATATTTAGAGGTTTAACCTGAAATAAGTAGTAGTTCCATACATCAATTAGCATCTATCTTCATCCGAAAGCAATTCAGTCTAAAGTAATGCTTATCAGGACACCAACAGAATTTTAGCTGCTTATGTGGTCACAGGATATGTAAGACACGGACAAAATCCCTTCCGTCCCAGTGCCCTTTTCTATTTGGGAATCATTACTGCTCTAGAAAGTACTCATTGATGCCATCAAGACTTTCTTGCCTCAGTCAAGTAGTAGAAGCACCGTGTTTTTAAATAAAGGTGTTCTTCTTACAGTGCCAGTTCCTATAATCCTTATCCTGAAACTTGTATTTCCTCTGCATAACTGCAATTCATTTTCACTGCCCCATTAGTGCGGCTATCATGAGTAGTTCTCAGTAATTTTTATGGTGACCAATTTCAAGTGCATGACTAAACAGGATGGTAGTGCCTTTGTAAAAGTCCATAGATTGGAGTAATCCCTTCCTGGCAGGCCAGCTTTTCCCTGGCCATGTGCAGCAATGCTAGCTCATCTCGTTTTTATCTGCAGAGTTATGCATAGTAAATGCATACAAATGCATAGAAGACAACTTTACAGCTCTTTCTGGGGTTTTTACTGTTGCTCCTGCAGTGTTTGCCCTGGCTTGCGTAGGTCACAAAAAATCTTACGGGACCTTCTGTAAGATTTAGAAACATGGAATATCCTGAACTGGAAAGGACCCAGAAGGATCATGGAGTCCAACTCCTGCACAGGGCATCCCCAAGAGTCACGCTTGAACTCTGTCGGGCTTAGTGCTGTGACCACTTCCCTGGGGAGCCTGTTCTAGTGCCAAATACCCTTTGGGTTGAAGAACCTTTTCCTATTATCCAGTCTAAAACTTCCCTGACAGACCTTCAGGCCATTCCCTCCAGGTTGTCACTGAAGAGATCAGTGCCTGCCCCTCCTCTTTCTCTCATGGGGAATTTGTGGACTGAGTTGAGACCTCTCCTCAGTCTCCTCTTTTCCAAGCTGAACAGACCAAGTGACCTCAGCCACTCCTCATATGCTTCCTCTCCAGATCCTTCACATTTTCAAGGCCTCTCTGCCTTCACTTACACCACTACTCAAGAATGGGCAGCTTACATATGTTGTAAATTTAACATCTTCGTACATTTGACATTAGGATTCCTGTTGATCTGATCACTAATTATTGTATTGTTTTGTAGGTAAGATGTCATGCTGCCAGGGAAAATAAAAGCTTCAGAGCACAAAAAATTGGCAGAGAGTGTTCTGTACCTTTAACTTAGCCCTTTTTAAGCAGAAGCTAACAGTGAAGAGATAACAGTTATGTAGTTATTCCAAAAACATTGACAGGAACTCCAGGTTCTGGTACTACAAAGAAATGAAATTGGAATTTTTGCCTTTGAAAAAAAGAAAATCATCCCAGATTTTAAAATGTAGAAATCTACAGTCGATCAAATTACTGTTCCTTGTAATTTCAACAAGTTATAAACATGATCAGATCAACAGGAATCCTAATGTCAAATGTATGAAGATGTTAAATTTACAACATATGTAAGCTGCCCATTCTTGAGTAGTGGTTTTAAACAGGCTTTGACACCATATTGCACAGATAATATTTACCACAAAACTCCTAAACTTTTCTTGCTTTCTACTACTTATTTCAGCAGCTGGTCATCTAGAAAAACATATTTATGTAAAAGAAATGTTTCTTCCAGTACTGTCCAACACTTTACTCTGTAAACTTGTAAAATTCTATACCTCAGTTGCATGGGTAGAAATTACAGTAGTAGTCATGCCAGACTTCTCTGTCACACTATGTCACACTACTTCTCTGTCACACACAGGCTTTGAATTAAGATTTTATTTTTTGCTTTTTGTCCAGCACTGCACATTACATGTTCTAGTGAAAGGTGCCCCTGTCCACGGCAGGGGGTTGGCAATAGGCAATCTTTGAAGTCCCTTCTAACCCCAAAATTCTATTATTCTATTATATATCTGGTTCTCCCCTTTAGTCTGGGGCAGATTAGTACAACTACAACTACAATTTCTCTCACAAGCCAGGAGACACATCATTCCTAAAACAACCTGAACATGTATTTTACAAGCAGTGCAAGCAGTGGGGAAAAGACAATTAAGAGAAGGGAAATGAGTCCAGAGTCCTCAAGGTTAAAAGGCTGTGAGTATGTGTGTGTGCCTGTATGTTGATACTATGGAGATCCTTAATAATTGCTTTGTAAAAGCTTGACCTTGTGACAAGAATTAGGCTCTCAAGAACCTCCTTCATAGCCCAAGGTTAATGGTCCTTGTTAATGGTCCTTTTTCATCTCCCCACCCTCATTAGAGGTGGATTTGTCCAGCATTCTTTTAGGGGTCTGTGGCTCACTAAGCCTTCTTTTCATTAATCTACTCCAAATTGGTCCTGAAATGATCCCTGCTTTCCACTGCAACAGGCTCAGGAGCTGAATTATCCCTGACTTTTGATCCTTTCGGCAGGATCTTAGTGAGAAGGTACCAAGGATCAAGTAGTTTATGGTGTTAGGACTCATGCATTGCTCAGGCTTAAAAATGACAGAACTGCCTGATACCATTGTTTTCCTGAGCTTTTTGTAATTTTCATTTAGCATTTAACAAGTGTGATGTACAGAACTTAATGATTCTGATTATATCAGTAACTCAACTGAAAATGTGTTTTCATGTATGAAAATTCGTCTTTAGTTTGCTTACACTTTGACAGTAAGTGATTTAATCTGGACTCTTGGAAACTATAAAAGACTTAGTTTTATTTAGGTTTTAGAGTATTCAATCTAGTTAATGTATTTCTTTATATCCTCCATCTGAAGAACTTCAATTAAAATAAATCACAAGCTGAGGCTGATGCTTTCTAAAGAGTTATTAAACTGATTTAATTCAATTCATTTGAATGGAACTTTATAATATTCTTAAATGATACCACTTTTAAATTTTATTGCTTTCAGTACAGAAACTAAGGTTTTGATATTTTCTGTGTCAGTAAATGAAAGTAATTGCTTTTTCCTTGTAGTGAATATTCACGAAAGCAAGAACAGATAGCAAATGGGCTAGAGACAGCTAATACATCACCCACTTGAAGTGGTCATGTCCTAGGAAGAATATTTAAAGCTTACACAGGTTTGGAATGCCATAATTCAGAGGAGCCTGAAAAAGCTCTGTATTTATTTATTTATTAAGAAGAAGAAAAAAGTAAACTGGAACCTAATGCTAAGAGCAGCCTAAGGAGTAAATCTCTATTGAGAGCTTTTAATATGCAGAAGGACAGTGGCAAAACTGAAATCATTGGTATTCAGTTCTACTCTTTTAGCTTCTTCTTTGTGCTAAACATATTTAATAATCAATAATATCAATTTTTGGAGCAAGTCTTCTGGAATAAAGAATTATTTCAGTGGATTGTGAAGCAGGTTAGTAAACCTGGTGCCAGAGCAGTATGAATGGCTTTTGCTGAGGAGGCAGAAAGCTAGACACTATGGAAAACACACATACTTGGACAACTGCATGATACAGGCTGCTGACTTTTCAAATGACACATGTAAAAGGCCCATGACACTGACCTGGGGATTGTGACTTATTTTTCACAGTGTACCAAGGGTTTATAAATTGTATTTGTTGAAAAGCAAAGATTTAACAAGCTTGCTGACCCTCTAGTTCTCACCATGGGCCTATATGTTTTACTGATGAAGCCACTACCACTGGCTGGATGCTTTGGGCTACATAAAAGCATAATCTTTCTTGACTTTTATGCCGGTGGATAAAATAAGAGCCTTGTAGGCTGCATACTAACCACCTGTGAAGAAAAACATTTGTTTCATTTGGGTTTTCCAAGAGGCATTGAGAAATGTGCTTGTAGAATAGCACCCCACTAAAACAGAATAAATCAATAAAAAGGTTCACAGTTCTGTGTTTTTCCAGTACAGAGCAAGAATTGAAAAAAAAACCAAACCCATAAAAGACAGAAAGAATTTATGTTAGTTGGACACTGGAAGCTGTCAAACAATATTGATAATGAAAATATCCACTGAGAAGGAAGAAAGAAAACAATTAGGATAGCAACATCACAAAGAATTTTAAATTACGTATTTCTATCTCTTCAGAGACTAAATAGTTATAGATTAAGAGCTCAAAAAAATAGTTATAGATTAAGAGCTCAAAAAAAAAAAGAAGAGTTTCTGTTTATGTGGAAACAGATGCATAGACTCAAGGGCAGCCCAACCTACTAAAAAAGTAAAGTCTGTTCCTCCAGTTTCATGTATTTCCTTCATATTTCAAGAGAAATAATCTTTGCCTCCATAAGGTTTTGGGTCATGTCTGATTCATTCTCAAGAAAGCTGCCTTGACAAAATCTTAGTCACCCTGTGTCACAGTTTGGAACAGAAGGAAAATTTAGGGAAGTGATGCAGAAGCTTTTTGTGTAGAAGTCTGTTGAACTTCAGGAACACAACACTGCAATTACTCCCTAACTCCCCAGTATTGTGAAATAGCCACCTGCCTTCTGATTACTTCCCCACTGTCCCAGTGGGCACAGAGGCAAGTTCTGAGGATGCAATATGCAGCTCTGTAGGGCTGAGACAGGCACTGCAGGAAACATGGTGAACATTTTTTGTGGGCACACACCAGCATCAGTCCAAGGTGAGTCAAATGTACCCAAATGACCCGTTATGGATTTGTAGTTACTTATTTTCAGTTACTTATTTGCAAATTTTCTCTGGGATGCTGATAAACACTACAAGTATTCAAATTTTTATTTCCCGGATGAAACATTTCAGCATTCCTTACTACAGTGCCAGGTTTTCTGCACACTGTATACAAATGATCTTCTAAAAGAGAAAATCATAATTTAGAAAATTAAAAAAAAGGTGACTACATTTCTGATATTAATTGGTAAATGCCATTTTTATAAGCATCAACTTGCTGCCTCTTGAATATTCAGGGAAGCAAGTGCTCACTTTGTGTTCAGCCATGTCTTTTTACACAAAAGGTACAAAGCAGGAGGAGAGAGTATAATCTGATAATGTAAATAACAGCAATGCCAACAAAGACTCCTGTAGTTGCTCTCCTGGGTCTTCCATGTGACACACTTCTATTTGCTAAATAATCTGTGATTATCGTTCTTAAAGACATGAACAACTTCTTTCAACCTAAATATTTCCCTTCTTTTTTTAAAAAAGTCAATTCTCCTATCAGATAGATCTTTTTCATCTTCCTGTGCCATAAAAAAAAGGGAAAGTCTCCTGAACATAAAAATGCTTTTCCTCTCCCAGTCCATTGCTTGCTGGGCATGAAACTACAACTAGTTAAGACAGTTAAAGCCCTTGTCAAACCTGTTTCTTCACTTAACTGTTTCAAATAACTAAGCCAGGAAACACAGGTGGCCTTTATTACACAGCTGTGGCAACACATGAACACTGAGAGAAATGGAAATTTCTTTCCAGTGCTTGCCAGGTCTGCCTTCCTGCAGCACAAGGTTTCTCATGGCTGCATCTTCTGCACACAGACATCTAAAACTGAGGAACTGGGGAACTCAGTCTGACAGCACCACCTTGGCTCCAGGAAAAGATGATGGCAGTATGGAAGTGTGCTTACCTCAGACTTTGGAATGAACTGGTAATTTCAGGTTTAGCCTGAAAGGAGCATTCTTTTCCTTTGTGTGTTTCTCAGAGTCCACATCACATCACTCTCCATGCACCAGTGAAAAGCAGCAGCCTGAGAAGCACACACAGGCATTTTTGACAGTGCTAATTATTTATTTTGAAAACACCTCTACTGTGACTTCCCAGAAAACAAAGCCTAACTCTTCTCACTGGAAATAATTTTTTTCAAAACTAGAAGTCTTAATACCTTAACAGGAGTTAAAACAAATTATATCTCTGTAAGAGTTGAATATTGTTGATTTGTTTTTTTTTATTATGTTTTTTATGTCACCAGCAAAACTGTGGCTGATGCAAACTGTCATGATTGGTCCTTTGGCATATTACTACATTTATTACTAATGACTTTTTGATACCCACACAAATCCAGTACACTCCTCACATCTCAAAATCTTCTTGCTCCCTTCCTGGCACCCCACGGCTGGTAGGCCTGCTCCAAAACACCTGAAAACCTGGCTGTAGGAAATCTGCTCTCACACTTCATCCAAATTCAGGCCTGTTACAGAAGGCACAAGTTTGCTGCTCTGTGCTACCTGGGATGCAGTTTCAGCCTCCCTTACAAAGCAGAAGAGCTGCCAGAATTCCCAATCCAAGGAAAACTTGTGTTTTAGCATTACTGGTGATTAGGCAGTGTGTTTGTAGCAGCCCTTTGATACAAGCTGGAAGCAGCTGAATGTGTGTTTAAGGCAGCAGTGTGAGATGACACAAATAAAACACAACTCTTTTGAATGCCAGTAAAACACAACTCTTTTGAATGCCAGTCTGTCACCTGCACCATTAAGCTGTCACTCACCTTTCTGTACCTATTTTGCATGATCAGTGCCTAAAACCTGGAAGTCTTTGTTATACAAGTGACAATTTCTTGCAGACCTTTGATCATAACCTTTTTATCCCTTTTCCTCAGTTCTTGGACCAAGTTTTTCTTCTTGTTTAGATTTACTGGAGAAGAATCGTGGACTATACAAGACATCCAACTAATGCCTGTGGACATGGAAGAATTACTCCAAAAAGCTCTTATTCCAAATATGCATCTCAAACTGCACTTCCTGAAGAAACCTTCCAAAATCAGTAATGTTACAGCATTCACACAGTATTAAATAAATAAATAAATAAATAAAAAAATAAATAAAGTTCCCACTTCCCACACTGTGACTTTTATAGTGCACTGACTAAAGGCTTAATACACTTAAGAAATTCAGTATGTATGTATTTCATTAAAGATTGAGATGTATTTACATTAATCATTCCATTTTCTTTCCAGTTTCATTAATACAGCTGTCCAGAGAGAACTGTGGGTTTTACATGAGAGCCTGGGCTTTCCAAGCTCTATTCAAACCCTCCAGATGCTGCAGTATTACCTCCTGAAACAAGGAGGGAAAAAAGGGGAATAGAGAAAAAAAAAAAGATATTACCCAGCAAGTAATGAAGAGACAGTAACTGGCAGCGGGAGCTGCTACCTGAAATAGCAGAAAGCAGACCTGTGCATTTGCAGAAATACAAATCTGAAATGAAGTGTTAAAAAAGGACTGTTTGGACAATGAAGCAGTAGGATCAGCCCAGTCCACTGGGTTCATTTACACCCTCTACTCTCTTTATTAGGTAATCTGAGAATAAGGTATGAGCTATTCATACCTTATTCATACCATATTTTTATTAATAAAATAAAATGTAGGATTCTTCATGTTCCATTATAAACAAACCAAGTGTAGGCAGAATATTTGCTTTGTAGATTATATAAAATGTTTATTAGGAAGTAAAGTGCTCAGTTTTACAGATCAATACATTCTTGATCATTGTAGAGGACTTGCATAATTAACAGCTTCCTAATAAGACCAAACACTGTACATTATTATGCAAAAAACTGTACCTTTGTAATAAGTGACAAATGATACTATAATCTAAAACTGAAAAATGCATCAGTAAAATGTTTGTAACATTTATCAAGTGGCAATGCACTTACTGCAAGGCCCACTGTCAATGCACATGGGTACCCCATGGAAACTTACTGCACTTCAAGATGAAGTTTGTTATTAAGTAACGACATGTTACAGAAATACACCCCAACAATACAGCTATTAATGCAAACATTTTCATAATAAACTTAATAGTACAAATGAAAGGTGAACTGAGTGACTGAATTTACATTTTGAAAGACACATTTTGGATACGAATATAAAGACAAGGCTCTGTATATTTAAATTGCTTTGGTATAGTATTTTCTATTCTTCTTGCACAGCAGATGGCCATGTGTACAGCTGGTGCTTCTTTTTGGTCTGTTTGTTTACAGTCAGAAATGCAGTTCAACATTGAAAAGCTTTCCTCAGAAAGGATTCTGAGGTGTAAAACCTCAGAATCAAGGCGAGAGAGCTTAATCTGAATGCCCTCATTCTACACAAATGCCCTACCCACTGTGCTGTGCACTGTTTTCACAAGTTCATGAGGACTCTTGTGAAAGAGTATGAATTTCTTCTCAATACAGGACCAAATAATGCACACAAGAACCCCAACCTGCTCTCCTACATAATTCTGTTCCCAAGACTCAGCTACTATGAAATTCTAGTACTGAATTTCCTCCTCTTCCAGCTTACATTAATTAGGTTTCTGTGCGTATGGTATCTCATAAAATTAAAAATGGAAAGGTGTGAATTCTATTTAGTTTTAGCAAGTTCTCTGGTAAGAGGAAAGGCATTCTGAGCCACTGCACCTCCAGGCAATTGCATTGTAAGAATATATGGAACATGGAAGTTTTGCCTAAGCAGCACTCCCGTAAGAATGAAAAGATACTGTTTGTTGAAACAGAAGGCACCAACATAACACATGACACTTATACTTTGTTAAACTGGCCTTTTTCCCTCTATATACCCTACTAATAGTTGAGATGTCGTTGATTATGTAGCTTTCCATTATCATTTTCACCAGCTCTCAGTCTTTAAACACCAGACAACTGCCATCTTCAGGAAAAAAGCACAACTGACAGCCTCCCCCCTAAACCAGCATTCCACATATGGAGACATTCCTAGGCAAAACTGCAAACACTGCCTCAGTGCTCTCTATAGGAAATCAACAGAATTTCAGTGTTGCATGTCCTTTCAAAAATAAAGCTTCTATGACACAAAGCAGAGGGAATTAAATAGTAAAAATCAGTCATTATAACACAAACACTTTCCCAATGGAATCCTGTGTTGCACCTCAGCAGAAAAGTCTATGTAGAAATGTAGCTAACCATTTTACAAGCAGTTCAGTTTAAACGTAAATACAGACCACATAGTTGAGATGTGATTAGAACTTCACATGGCACAAGATAAGATTCTCCCAACTGTCAGAAACTTCTCTGCCCCTCTCCCTGTCACACCCAAGGAAAATTTGGTGGCTTTCAATTTTGTGTGCTTTTAAATAATGTATTTTCTGCAAAGTATCTGTATTTATCTAAGAACCTCTGGAATGTTTATCCCAGAAACACTTAAATAATTAAAATATAGCATTAAAAAATGGGCAGTTTGCAACATAGCTGAAAATGATTGTTAGTTGGGTGTGAAGAGGCAGTTCTCAAATATTTCTTGCTAAATGCTAATTATAATGCATTCAGTTTCTACCACAGAATGATGTAATTTACAGTTGTACAAACTAAGTGCACTTTCTTCTGCTTAAAAAAATGTACCTCTCGTACCTCTCAAAACAGGAAAAAAAAATTTAAATTAAGTAAAATACTAGTATACCAAGAATAACTCAGAAAGACAAGTAGAAACTCATATGTAAAAAAAAAAGTGCTGTTTTATCTGTCAGCTGTTATAGTGAATAAGACAAACTGATGCCATATTGTTTTAAAATTTGCTTTTAAAAGCCTTTAAAAATGTACTTTCCAAGAGGAAGAAGAAAATTAATAACCTCTTAGTATGCCTGCCACTAGACATTATTTTGTCTGAAGCTTGCTGCCCTTGTGCAAGTATTCCCAATAATATTTTATGAAATCAGATTTCTGTCCTGGTAGATTTTGTCCTATTTGATATCCATTCAGTTTCCTGTATTTTTGTTTCCAAGGGTGACACTCTCACTGCTGGCATTACACATGGCTTACACAGGCCTCAAAATGACTTTATGGAGTGAAAATTTTTCCCACCAATGGAAGATGTCCTCATGGGTCTGATCAGAACAATCCCTTCATGCTGGGAAATTTGCTAGCTTAATACTGACCTGAAACATGTGGAATCACCTACAAAGCTCAAGCTACACATGGATGTTGTTCCCCCCACTTCCCGCTCCTGCATCAATGCCATCTGACTGGGAAGAAGACGGCCGGGAGTTCCTGGAGTGAGGTTGGCCATTCAGTCCCAGGGGTGTTCCCAGCCGATGGCTCATTTGGGAGGCCACGTCATCCGACTCCCAGCGTTCCAGCTCCTCTCGCACAAGCCGCTCCATCTGTTCCCTGTGGATTTCACTGTTCCGGCCCAGCCTTTCATCCTAAACACATTAAAAGACACAAGCTGAATGCGCAGCTTCCAAACTGAAGTCTAGGCAAAACCCTATACAACCACAAGAAATTCTTATACCACTTGAGTACTTCCAAAAGTCAATGAGGAAACAGCTCCCACAGCAAACTGTTTTATTTCCAGGGATGAAATGAAATGCCCAGGTTGCCACCTAGGAAAGTAGAACTTGTATTCCACCTGACAGATTTTAGCATCTACAGAAACAACACATTTCTCCCACTGGTCACCTCCAAAGGGCCCTCAAGGAAAGAGAGAGTGAAAGGGGAAGCAGTAGAAGTCAGGTAACCCAGATGACAGAAGTGACCTCTCCCACCTGCCACACACAGTCCCAGAAGGAACAAAAGAGAATAAGAGCAGATTGAGTGGGATCCCACAGACTCCAACATAGTCCACAAAAAATATTGCATTGATCCCAACAGACACCAAGGGATGGACGAGCTGCTTCAGCAACTACTGAACACCACTGCTGTCCAGATCACAGGTTTAAGTGGTGACACAGGGCTGTTGTAAGATGTGTTGTCATATCTGAATCTTGAATCATGTTCCCAAAATTTCATGTTTCAAATTTGTTGTTTTCCTAACACCTAACTGAAATCACTCACCTACTGCCTAAGCACCCACCTCCTCTTTACCACCACTCCTTCAATCCTGCCAAGTATGTCAGTAGGAAGATGTGCCAACAGAAAGGAAGACATGCAGGTTGTGATCAGACCACAGAGACTGGGTTTCTTACCTCTGTCACTCCATCTAACAGTTTTCCCAACACATCTCTCCTTTTTAGCTTGGCCCTCTCCATGGCTTCCAGCTTCACGATAACAGCATCAATCTTGGAGACGATACTGCCAATGGAATGCTCCATGCGATCCACCCGCCTCATGAGTCTGAGGACAACAAGTGGGAGCTTCAGTGACCCAGTCAGCACTGTTCTAGCATGCCAACACACAGAGCAGACAAGGATGCAACATCACTGTTATTCAAGCACGCCTCTGACTTCCCACAAACCAATCCTACCATTCAGGAGGGACAAGGTACACCAGAGCAAGAAAGTAAAACAGGGTCAAAGCACATGGGGAAAAAAAGTACATCTTGCACTCTGCTTTCACTGCTGTTAGGGCATCATCATGAAAATTTCTTGCTTCCAGTGTCTTCGTTTGAAAAGTCAGGTGTCTGCTAAGGAAGGCAGAAGCCTCCCCTGAAATGGAAAATGTAAACCCCCTCCCTCCAAACTGTTATAATTTTGAAATTAAGGGGGCTCTCGGGCAAAGGAGTAACAGTTCTTTATTAGGGAAGAAAATAAAAATAAAATAAACAGTATTGTTTTGCAGTAATGCAAAAGAACACTGACGGTGTCAGAATACGACCTGACAGCCTGTGGGTCAGGGTGTTGGTAGCAGTCCAACTGAAATGGTGGCTGCAGTCCTCCTGCAGTAGCAAATGTGGTTCTGTTGAAGCAGTGGTCCTGTAGAAGGGTGTAGTCTTCCTCTGAAGATCCAGTGGTGGTGTAGATGGGCCTGGTCTTCCTCTGGGAATCCAGTGCAAAAGGCTGTCCTGATGTCCCAAAAGCTCAGATTATATCCAGTTAGGCTTGGCTCCTCCCTCTGGGTGGAGCATCTCACAGTGGGATGCTATAATTTTTATCAGTCATGTAGTGACACTCAATGGCCCATTAACAGCAGGTGTCTCCCCAGAGGGAGGATTGGTTTGTGGAAGAGATAAAGAAAACTGCCCAATTAACAGAAGATAACTGCCACACCCCTAACTGATGCACACATTACCTTGCAATCTAGGACACCAGTTACATAATTCTTTATTCAGCTAGTGTTGCTGTAATTAATTAATAAGGAGATCTATCACTTCAGACAAAATACACACTCATAAGTAACTTAATCTTATTAAAAACAACCGTTAAAGCTCTCACTGAACCTAAAATAAACTCAAGGGTTTACTAGTTAAAAAACCAGAAAAGTATTTTCTGGCATTATTGTAACATGACCCTTTTCTCTGATTTTTCAGTGACAAGGTTTTAAGGACAGGGGTTTTGTTGCTGGGTTATTTTTGTTTATTCTGATTTTCTGATTTTCTATGTTCTAACAAACTCCCATGAGACTCTCTAAGGCACTTCCAGGTACTATTTGAAAGCTACTAAAAGGAGTGATTTATGCACAATAAAATACTAACACTTGCTTTTATGAAAAATTTGATTAATATCAAGGAGAGAATACTATATATCCCAAAGAAGAAAACTCAAATTAAATAAAAAAAAACAACCAAAACCCAACATGCAGGATTGTCTCCCTCAGAAGGATAAACTTACACTTGGAACTCTTCATAGGAAACCCCACTAGAGCTGCTGCCCCTCCTCCTGGAGCTGTGTCCACTGTCTTCATCCTCATCCTCCTCAGAGTCGTCCAAGCTCCGGGGGAAGCTGCGGCTGCTCAGAGGGCGTGATAGAGAGCTCCTATCCAGGTCCAGATCCTCCTTTGGGAAAACACAAGCCAGAGAGAGAGAGAAAAGATATAAAAAACTTTTAGGTGTACATGGGGGATGGTGGTGTCAAGATTAAAGAGCTCCTTTCATCTATCAGTTCCCTTGTGCCTTTTTACAGTTCTGCTCAGACATCCAGAATGACTGCAAAAGTGAAGGGAGACAAGAGGATTTTTCTTGAGGCAGGAAACCAGCACAGGGAGCAGAATGGCAGACAGTGCTGGTGGCATCCTACTCCTATTGCTGAGCTCACCCTCTCTTTCTCCAGGTCATCTCTCATCTGCTGATGTTCATGTTCTGTCAATTCCTGGTCCCCATCCTGATCATATTTGGTAAATATTGCTTCAATCTCTGCATCTGTGTGCCCCTTCCTGAAAAGGCAGTAAAAGCAGTCACTTCAATTGCCATTTTTCAGATGCTGAAACAACTCTGTGTATTAGAAAACATTTCACTTCAAACAGACTTTCATCCTCAACACAAAGACATCCCATCATTGTCTATAGATTCACAAGACTGATAAAAACCCATCAGTCCTTACCCTTCATTAGTAAAGCTCCCATCTTCCCTACATTGAAAATTTCTCCTTCACAACTCCCTTCTTTATCTCCTTGATTTGTACCCTTGCCTTGGACTCCTGACTATGCACAAACTCCTACAGTGGTCTGACAGAAACATTACCATTTCCCCAAAGGCCTTAGGTCTCTGCTTCCTCAGAGATTTCTGTATTTTTCTCCTCAAAACACAGAAATTCAAGGAGGCTGGGCCCCAGAGCTCCAAAAAGCTTTCTCTGGTAAGCAATGCCAATACCACAATGCAGAGAAAAACACTATGGTGTGTGTCTTTATCCGCATTAGTGTGCTTCTGCTAGAGGAAAATCACATAAAAAAGTTAACATCACAAGTCCCTGGGCATACTATACTAGGTAAGAAGTAACATCTCCCTTACCCTTTGAGATCCTGCCGGAGTTCATCAAAATTGAGTTTTCCTTCACCTTGTGTCAGACTTTCTGAAATGTCGTCAACAGTAGTTTTCTTCCATTTAAGTTTGATCATGGCTTTGTTGTAGCCCTAAAAGAGAAAGTAAAACTTGCTGTTTCTCATGAAATTAGATTTCTAACAGCTTTATTGATTCCAGAAATCAGCTACTGAACAATCTCATTCAGTGTGTTAAGTGTGATCATTCAAGGCAAAGTCTCAGATGACTGAAATACATTGTGATGGAAAGTTTTCACTCATTTAATTTACACTCAGCTCAGATTAATTTATTTTAACTGAGATGTGTACTCTCACCAGCTGCTGCCAGCTTTACTTTGTACAGTTTATATAGTATTTTACTAAATAAGTTCAGATGCGACAAATAAGATGTCAAGCAAGCAAAGCAATACATTTACCTTCCTGATAAGGTCAGACAATTCCATTTCTGCCTTCTGTTGTGCCATATCTGATTTGACTTCTGAGAAGGTATCATTGATAATTGCCAAAAACATGTTCTGTTCATGAGAGAAAACAAAAATATTGAAATTTCAAATTTCAACAAGACTGAGTCCTACTACTCCTATGGCCTTCTTGTGAAGACCTTAACATGGATACTGTTTCAAAAGGCCAGAAGAAAATGGTGATCTATTTTAAATGAAACCAACATCCAGAGCTTGATATTGAAATATGTATGATGAACTGCAGTATAACAAATTCTAATCAACATCACTGGTTATTAACAAAGTGGAAAACTACTTTCCAGAGAGGGTTCACAGCTACACACAGCAGAGGCAGTAAACCCTGCAAGGCAAAACTTACACAGGTAACAGCTGTGAATTAATCCAGGCAAAACAGATGGCAACAAAAATGCCTGAGGAATCAAGTTAACTACTCATCCTGTAATAACCAGCACAAACCAAAGGTTCTTACCTAGTTAGATCTCTGCTTGCATTTCAAACTAAAGATAAAATCAAAAAGCTTAAAATTAGGCACTTGGCATTTATGGCACCAACTCTGGAAAGAGCTCTTTCTTGTTCAGAGAAGGGAGAAAATATTTGTCTCACTAACCCTGTGTTAAGCATCTAACTTAATCAAACCATGCTGTCATCACTGAAAGGCTCCTGTTAGCCATGGAGTAAACATGACTGAATTACAAACTGCATATTCACATTCAAGAAGAGTTACTCAGTTTACTGGCATGTTCAATGCAGTGCTATCCTCTGTTTCCTCATGGACTTAAAAAACATGCTTTGGAACAATCTTTCAGTGCTGTATCTTCATGCATTCATGCCCAACACCAGAGAAATAAGAGGTAACTTGACAATTCACTGCTGTGCTATTTTCTGCTGCTATTTTGCCCAGCTTTAAGAGTTGACGCTTTCTGCCCATCTTCCCTAACTTAAATTCCCGGTCTCAGACTGGTCTCAAGGGACTTGCATCAATATTTTGTTCAGTCAAAATGATATTAAAAAACCCACAAATTACAGTGAGTATTTTGGATAACCTGCTTTGACTTCACCTTTTAGTGCTTTTCTGTTTCCCCTTAGAAAAAAGATATTTCTTTGTATTGCTGGACACTAGACTGTTCCTCTGGAATGCTTTAGGTGCTACAAAGCAAATAAGAAACCTGCTTTATGTGAATCTTTGGCACATAGTGACATACATGTTATCTTCCCACTGAATCCTGGTCCATCTCATGAAACACTTAAACTCCTCACAAAACACTTTCAATTCTCTGCATCCTCACCAGTGAACATCCAAGATGAAGTATTTTCCCACAAATAAAATCTGAATGCCATTCCTCCTCATCTCAAATAGTAACAAAAAGCTGCACTAAGTATGAGGTTCACTAAATAACAATAAAAATTATGATGATACAGGACTGCTGAAGAACCATGCTCTTGTAGCAGGCAAAGCTATGTGTGGCATGCACAAACAAGGCTATTGTAAACACAGCCAGCCACACATTAGAGCACTTTATGAACCAAGAGACTGCATGGAACAGTACAGCTACTTTTCACCAAGAGACAGCCTTGCTGTGTCTGCCAACCAAGCACTATTTAGATTTTAGAAATCAAATTATTATTATTATTATTAATAATAATAATAATAATAAACTACAATGTGGAGCACTACATGAGAATGACAAAAAACATACTATGCAAACCAATTTTAAATGAGGAAAAACAAGAAAGAGTGTAGTTATCAGCCATGTAGCAGTCAGGCCCCTTCATGGGCCATATACTCATCATTATTAGAAAAAGTCCCAAAAGTAGCAGGACGAATCAAATGACAAGTGATGCAATAACAGCCACTGACCCACCCCACTTAAACAAAGTGTACATACCAAAAGAATGAAGAACATAAAGAACATAAATGTAGTGAAATAAATGGGTCCCAAAATTCGATTAGCTTCTTCAACCTCTGTGAAGTTGAAGTCTCCCAAAATGATGCGGAACTGAGTAAATCTTAAAAAACAAAACACATCCAGGAGTTGAGGAAAGCATTGCTGGAGCTGTGCAAGGATTCTCAAACTATTTTATTCTAGCAGTGTGACTGATAGGCTGCAGAGAGATCTGTACTGTTGTAACACTTTATCAGGGACTGCAAAAACAATTCATCAAGCACATCTATAGGCATAACCCAACTCACAGTCAGGTGCCACACACAGAACAAAACATGAGGGTTACTTCTCCCTTTTGGTCACAACAGGAAACAGAGCAAACTAACAATTACTACTGTGAAGCTCTGAGACCCACTCCCATCTTCCTCACACACATACAACCCCAATCTGAACCCTCTCCCTCTAAGCCAGAAAAAGCTTGGCAATTTACAGCACCATCAGCATATTTCCAGTTCCTTCACTTCTCTGCAAGAAACTCATTGCAACACTGCCCCAGTGTAAGGAAGCAGGTCAAATCAGTGACTGAACAACTTCTTAACTGCCTCAGTTACAATCAGGATATGTTGCACCAAATCAACCAAGGAAAAATTTATTAGCAATCTTACATTAAGTCCTCTCTCTCTCTCCAGGATTCCAGATACTTATACATTTTGTGTTTGGCTAAGACGGACTCTGAGTCAAGGAACTATGAACACTCGCAGGAACACAGCCTTATTATGCATCCAACATTTCAGTCAGCATTTAACTGCTGAACATGGAGTCATTGCTTTGTCTAGGAATGTAACCAACCGCTGTAAAAATCATATCACAGCCCTGCCGTTTTTAGCTTACTGCTCTGACAGCAATAACACTGAGATAAAAATGTTATAAAAATGTGTTTACTACCAGGTTATATCAACAGCAGTACGCCTGCAGCTTATCTGCTTAGATGTATGTCACAGGATTTGCCTCTGATGAAGTAACCAATTCACCAATGCACCAAAATCTTCTTTGCATTTTTTAATACGTGTACTTACATGCAATCCTGGAAAGTGCTGAAGTCATCAATTTGAGTGCCGAAGACAAGATAGGCCAACTGAGCATATGCTAAGAAAATAATAAAAAACATAATGGCAAAGCCAATTACATCCTTGACACAGCGAGACATCGTGGTGGATAACTGACTCATTGTTCTGTTGAAGTTAACAAATTTGAAAAGCTGTTAAAAGAAAAAAGAAAAGAAAAAAGCTGAAATGAGAAGGAAGACAATTTCTTAACAAAATTGCTCTCCACTCTTTTACATGAGATGTCTTACTGAACATGGCTGGAGACAAAGCAGTAACCAGTAAGAATTACTGACTTATCAACTGAGGAATAATCAAAACATTTCTTAACATGTCTGCTGACAAAACACAAGCACTGACTACATCTTCTAGACCTAAACAAGAGCTGACTACACCTATGGCAAATTACAACTTAGCTTTTCATCTGCAATAAGTTATCACTGTTATGACTTTCTCACATGATTGACTTTGAGAGAAACATGAGTAAATCTCAAATAATTTGTCTAATGAAACTCAGAATATTGCTCACACTCTAATATTAGAATAAGGATGTGTGTCTTGAATTACCTTAATCCAGACAAAAAATACAGTGACTGCAGCAATGTTGTTAAAATGCATTTGCCAATATGCCAAGGGTTCGAAATTGGGGAATGAGTTCTGATCTTCCAGCAGCTTCTTCAGGAGCATATCAACAGTTGATGTCCTATAGATGCTAATTCCTATACCTACTACAGACAGCTGAGGACAAAAGAAACACAGAAATTTACAAAAGGTAACTAGGGTTTTAAAACAACTTGTTTGAGACATTTACATCAAATAAAGTTAAGATATGAGGAACTTCATGCATTTCACAGTAAAACCATTATAGTCCTGGACTACAGACAAATAGTCCGGGAGTAAGAAGATTTAGAAGTCATTTACTTGCCACTGTTTATGAAGAACAAGATGACAGTGGCATCTAGCAGGATTATAGAAGTGAAGAAAAGAAGAAAATGTAAGAAGAAAATGTAAGGAAGGGAATATGACAACTCTAACAGACAAAGGTGAAAAAGAACAACAGAGCAGAAATACAGCAGTAGCCAAAAAGGTACTGCAGTTTCTCCAGAGCACACACTAAGCAGTATTGCCCAGAACAAGTAACAGCAGAGAAGCTGCAGTTTTACCACAGAGGTTTCTTGCTTTGACTTCTGCAAATGTGCTGTTCATTATTATAAGTGAACACTTTGCCACATATTAAGAGTCATAAGTACATAATCCTACATTTAAACAATGCCCCTCATACAAGGCATAAACACAGAATTCTGACCTCTTGTGTGAACTGAATTTTACACTCACACTTGAATACTCTTCACTGACTTAACAGCAAAGCATTTTATCCCTGCCCAACCGTTAAGTGTAAAAACCAGCACAGTTCATGTAAACATCCTCTTAAGCAACCCTTCATTTACAAAGCACTGTGATACAAATATGATTTCCCTGGATTAAAATACTGGCTTCAACACTTGAAACCTTTGATTAATCCAAGACTGAAGATACAAAACGAGTATGGGACTGGAACTGTTTCAGCATTTCTAGCTATGTATACTTTTGGTAAGCACAGCTTGATCTGAGTCCAGAGAGAATTATATTATGCAGCTTTATAGCCAAAGCTCGTATTTTCTGGGGCACTAAGATTACTGATGTGCAACACTGTCCACTTACCTAAACACTTGATAGCACTCTACAATTCTGAGGCACTTCTTCAAACTTGGTATTAGCGGGTGACTATTTAATACCAAGATAAATCTCCTTGTGGTTCTTTACAAACATATTCAAATCCCAGTCCCATTCCTTGAAATGCAAACCACTCCTTTAAAGCAGATGATTTTCTTACTTGAAAACCAGTGTAATAGTCTGTACCAGATATGTAGAAGGGAGGGCAAGTTTGTCACCTCCAATAAAAGCTATGTCTATATAAACAAAAGAGGAAAATGCATGATGGACAAATACTCTTATTTTGCACCAGGCTGAAAGCACTGAAGACAGAACAACTGATTTTGCAAAACATACCAATATCGCAACACAGACTAAAATTGTCATATTCAGACTGAATAGCCTAATAGTCTGTAAGTATCCTCCTAATGATGGTCCTGTACCTTAAAACCACAACAGGAACACTGAGTAATTCACGTGTCCCACAAAGTGCACTTTAAAAAGCAATTTTAGCCTGATTACGAAGGTTACTTACCACAATGATAAGGATATCAAGGCAATTCCAAACACTTCTGAAGTAGCGCAGTCTATGAATGTGAATTTCTAAGACCTCTTCCACCATATAATATAGAACAAAAAGACAGAAGGACATTTCACAGGCTGCCAGGAAAAAATCAAAACTGGAGATGTAATGAATCAGCCTCACAGGCTGAAAGTGCCAAGATGTAATGAGGCCTCCAGTAGCTGGAAACTCTACTAGCAACCTGCATTTTAAAAAAGGCAAAGAAAAAAAGAATTTAATTTAACCAGAACTAATCAAAAGCACTACTAAAAGACACTTGGGTTTATCTGTATAATTATCTAGATTATAGAAACAAACCTACATATGATTCCAATTTTTCACACCACACTAAAGTTGTAAACGTGACCACATTCAATTTTGACTAAAACTCAAAGCCTTTCAGGAACAGTGAAGAAACAGAGACAGAAAGATTTGATTTCATCTCTGCCTGTTTCATGCTGTCTAAACCAAAGGCTGATGCTCTATATCCATGTATTTACTTGAATATGGCAACTGTCTAGAAAGGTCTCCTGCAAACTGTACCCAAGGCATTATGGCACCAGGAAAGCCAGGACAGACTCCATGAGGAGTCTCACTTCTTTGAAAAGGAGGCATGGCACTTCAGTTGTCTGTCCCCTTTATACAAAACATACGCTCACCTATGTCCCCAAAACAAAGTCATCACAAGAAAACCCCAAGTCTACTACCCACACTGTGCAACTGAACACTGTTCTGGGTCTGTTCATACCTGATCACGCAGAACAGGTTGATGTTTGCATTGTACACAGAGAAATCAATGAAGGTTGCTCTGGTCCCCCTGTCTAGCCACAGGTTCTTCTTCAGGCTAGCAATCTGCAGAGCTGTCACTTCTCTGGTCCTTGAGAGGTCTTGGTAATAACCAGCCCCGCTGTATGTGGCAATCAAGCCCCAGTGGCTACTGCCATTCAAATCCTTCTCACTGGTGTACGTCCAGCTAGTTCAGAAGTGAAAGAGAGCACACTGGTCTTCCCACCTTCAACTTACAATTAATAAAACAGATACCAACAAAACCTGACCAAGAAACATTTATTAGCTATTAAATATGCTTTAATTCAGGAGGTCCTTGCTACAAAGTTTTGATATAAGCTCTGAGAAAGAAGTTACAAAGGTCCTTTGACTAACACCGTAAAATTAAGATAGAAAAGTGAGTCACAAGTATATAAAAAACGAGCATGTGTCTACAGGAATGCTACGTACGCAGTTCCATTCCGGAGTCCAAAAGGAGCAGTATCTTCATTAGCTACAGAATAGACATCATAGCAGTCTTTGATTTCCTCCTTTAAATCTTCAGGTATGGAGCAGGAACCATTTCTGACTTTCAGCTGCCGAATGCGAGGCACTCCTAGGAGCAGGTTCTCATAATAAATGAAGCTTTTGTTTTCTGCCATGGTTTTGTTGTTGTACCACATCTCCCAGTAAAGACCATCCAGCAAAGGGCCTTCTGTGAACTGGGGAGGATGGCAGAATTTCAGTTTGCATGTTGCCAGCACTGTTTTTGTAAATCTTCATTCCACAGAGGTGCTAGAATTGCAGTTAATAATTTTTCTGACATAAGACTTTTGTATTACCTGTCCTCCAAAGACATCCTACAAACTTGCCCTACCCTGCCCCATCAAGATTATTTGATCTCTAAATGTTAACATATTAATGGTGTACTTTGTACCATAGCTTTGACATTATGCACATAGATTTTCATGCACAAGCCTGACCACGTTAGGAAATAAGATTCTGAAGGTTAAATTTACAGTTCATGACAGTACCAGTGAACCACAGCAACAGAGATACAAAAACTTGGGTTTAGATTACCTTCCAGAAGTCATCCATTGTGGACAAAGTTTTGAAATCAGTTTTCTCCGTTTTTGACACAGGTGTTTCCAGGAAAAGCTGTGACATAACCCTTGTATAATAGTACATACTGGAACTCGCTGTCCCATAAGTCACTGCAGAAGGTTTGGCAAGGAGTAAGAGATAAAGGAATGAAGGAAAGAGAAAAAAAAATAAAGAAAACAAACAAACAAACCCCACCAAACCTTTATTTATTTTGAATACATCAGGTTGTATTTGTACATATTTTGTAGTGGAACTATTAAGCTCCAAAACAAAATCCACACCAAGCAATATTTGTCTGTCAACTGTGACTAAAATAGAAAATGCAGTGAAGGTACATTGATCAATCAATTTATAATACTCTCTTCTCCTTTCCATACCTCATACTATTATTAATGCTTCTACCAAAGTAAACCTCAAGGAAAATAAAGACACAATTCAGCAGCCTGAAGAGAGGCAGGCAGTGCCTTTTTAGGTGGCTTGTGCTATCCAAGGCATGCACGGAGAACTGGCACAGATGGCACAAAGACCTCAGGACAACTATGCTCTGCTTGAGCAGATAATGACAGTCAACCAGGATACTAGGATACTGGGAATGACATGGATTAGGCAATGAACATCCAGTACAGATGTGCAGTGCCTTTAAGAGAAACTCCCCACAGAAAATAAATTACTGTATTACTCCTTTTCCTCACACAGGGCCAAAGATATGGCTGAGGGCCACAGAGCATAGATTATAAAATGATGTACAAAACTAAGATGAGTTGAGGAAGTAGTCTCTGGCATGGGTATTTATGGGAAATAAAACAGAGAGTACAATGGAACTGATAAAGGTCTAACAAGGAACTGTACAAACCGGACCTGATATTTATGATGCCCATGCACTTGTAGTGGATATGACAGTACGATATGAAGCAGTCAAATCATCGCTAGAGACAGCCGCGACAGAGAAAGTGAACAAGTACAAACACCAGGACACTGAGATAAGAAACCTCACCAACGCAAAGGACGTTATCTTTATGGGCTTCCCCCTAGGAGCGAGGGGGAAATGGCACCAAGGGAACTTTTAACTTTGGACAATCTTGGCCTCTCCAAATTGCAGAGACTCTTTCCACAACAGCGCTCCTGTCATCTGTGGACATTGTACATATGTTTGCCAGTAGGGCCAGAAAACTATGTAGCACAAGATAAGTGAGTTTTGTTTCTTTTTGTTTGTATTGCTCTTACGTATTGTTATTTAATGTTTTTTTACTACCTTATATTTTTTTTAATAAATAAATTAGACGATAGCTAGGGACGTAGGGTAGCCACAAGCCAGTTAGGTAGCTGATAGTGAGTAGGGACAGATTCCTATTGCTTCATAATGCGTCAATTTAAAACTTAATTGGACCAAATTACCAGACTTGTCCAAGGTGGACGGGCCACCTCTATTTAACCTGGAAAAGGAACATATATTATCTATATGTGTTCGAAAAATAGCCTAAGACATGTTGTGAAACTTTTGTGATAAGATAATGTTATCAGGTGACGTGATGTCATGAAGAATGTGTAACCAATGGGAAATTGTTACCAAAAATAGAACCTTATATAAGTGCCATACCAGTAAAACCATATATAAAAGCCTTATATTCTCAATAAAAAAATTGGCGTCTGATCCAAGCTTAGATGCCCCTGTCTCTCCATTGCTGATAGGTATTGTTACTACCTGTAAATACTTGAACCACTCTATGGCTAAAACCCAGAGAGGAGTCTGAAACATTAGGCCAACACTGAACAATCACTGTCAGTTTTGGTAATTGTATAAAATTTATAATTTTTTTTTGTTTCCCTTAACAACCAGAGAATAAGAAATTTTTAATTAATTAAGAATTTTTAAAGAATTAATTAAGAATTAATTAAGAATTTTTAATAGAGTTCTGCTGTGCACATGGAATGTATCATGTTACTGTGCAATACCTGAATTCTCTCTAAATATGTACTCTACAAACTATAACAGAACAAGAAATGCCCACAGCATTTAGCCTGCACTGGGAAGCATTCCCCTAGGGCATGTGAAGACACAGACCAGATTGACGTCCAGTTATTGCTTATGTGAAAAACAAAAAGGATACTTAAAAATACTAATAAGTTAGCAATATTTCCAGATATTTAACACACTACCTTTTTCCTTTATTCAGTTCGCAAAAATATTTTTCTGTAGCAAAACAAATAGTTAACAGCCTGTTGAGAGTCAAATTTCTCCTGCTGAAACAAATTTCACATTAAGGCAGGCCTCTCACTGCAACACTTCTGGTGCTACAGTGTGCCAGCCACAAGCACCCTTGCACTGCTTTGTTCATAAACCTATTCTAATCATTCTTAAATTACTCAGGAAGGAAAAAAAAAACCATGGTATTTAATATATAAACATGTTTGCAGTACAACAGTCATGTCAATAGTATAAAATTTGGGCTTTTTAGTAATTCTGTTATGTTCCAGCAATGAAGACGTGCTCTCAGAGACAGTTTACCAGAGTAGTTTTGCCTTTTATTTTCGACTCTGAGATTCCCCCTCACAAAAATTTAAAACATCACTTTTTTGTATTACAACTGATCATAAATGGCAACTCAAGAGTCACTAACATTTCAGCCATTTAGGGTAGAACTTCTCACACTAAAAATTGGAGACCTGAAACATACTGGCTTTCTAAAGATACACTAACTTAATGTACACATTTTGTTGGTTTTCTCCCTAGCAAACAAATAAAACAGATATTTTGTAACTCCACAAGAAGTTCTTTCTTGCATTGTAAATTGAATGCTACTATATTCTGTGTTCTTTATGTTATGATACTTCATATGGTATCAAGACAACAAATGGCACAAACCACAGAAGTCTCCAGCTGTGATCTGTACATAACCTTGCTGATAAACTTCAAATGTTCAATTATTTGTCCTGGATGACTAACTCCTCCTCTTCATTTACCATTTCTGCTCAGTGATTTCAAAAAGTGTAGCAGAAGTATTACATTGCAATGTGGTACTACAATAAAAAATGCTCTCTAAAAACAAAGAACAAGTCATCATCCTGCACAAAGATTATAAACTTGTTAAGGTGCAGAAAGTTGTAGTATTTTCAGTCTCATCAACAGTCCATGCACAGAAAAAAGAGAAATATTTGATTCTAAGTATTTGCCTACCTATCTATTAATTCTTCTCCTACATCAAACAACCTTCTTTCTGGAATCACAATAAGCAGGTAGTATAGAAATGGATGTACTGGTGCTGAATAGTACTTACAGACACACAGGACCACAAGGAAAACCATGTATGTGATCAGCTCCCGTAAAATACTTTTCAAGTACTGCTCTCTGCTGGTGTTGCTCTCTTCCATGAGTCTTGTCCCCCACAGACCTTAAAAGGAAAAAGAGATATATAATGATGTGCACAGATATACAAGTGACATAGTAAGTGGTGTTGAAAGCTTAAGCTTGTTTTGCTGCAGGTTCTTCTATGGATTTTAAGTTTAAGCGAGGTGCTTCATTTGTAGACAGAATGGGGCCTGAGGCAGTATCAACTATCAATGTGATGCCATAATAATTTAGGAACAGTTCAGCAGAGCTTTAACAGAATCTGTGGAAAATTTGCAGAAGTGCTGTCTCTTAGAACCACACGGTATAAAAACAGATACAAGGATACAGAGACATGCACAGACAGCCATCCTTCAATAAATGGATATGTAGTGCTTTGGTATATTTTCTTTTAAACATGCAAATCATTGTGTGCAATGAATGAAAATGCACATTCATTACTGAGCCTTAAGGAGTAGTCTTAATTTTCTACATGAAAGGAGGATACTTGAGTCAAACTTATTTTTAAAACACCGTATCATAACCTTCCCCTCTCAGATAAGCAAGAGACACAGAAGGGATATTGGTGAGCACTTCTGCATGGTTTCTTTCTCTGCACAACAAAGAGTTATCAATTAAACATCAGTAGCAGCCTAAATGAGCAACTGCTGTCCAGTCTAGCTGTCAGCTTGCACAACTGCATCAGCTTAACTGTTTCTGCCTGTTCTTCATTTCATATAATGTTTGACATTCCCAAAAAGACAGGGAGAGAAGCTATTGAACTTTGGTGATCTCATCCAAGTGGATAACAGAAAAACAAAAGGATCTTTTAAATGGAGTCTCTAAAAGGAACAACCATATTGAAACAAGACACAGTTAGCAATCACCATCTTCATTTCCTATGCCTAGTACAGAACAGAAAAAAAGATGGGAACAGCTCCTGTTGCTTGGACTGTTCCCTTCATGGAGCTTCTCCTCATTTAAACCTAAAGCAAGGCAATTTGACCTCAGTTTCCGATCAGTGAAAAAGCATTTAAAACTAAAAATTCACTCCTACAGAACTGCAGTAAATTTCCATCTTTTTCGGGTGTTTTAAAAAGCCAACCTTTTAAAACATCATTTATATTCTCAGTAGATGGAAATGTAGTAACCTCAAACTCCCTAGGAAAAATCTTGGATCCATCAAACATACCACAGTAATGTGAAATGGAAGAGCAACAAGGGATAGCCAAAACACATTATAAACCTGACAATGAAGCATGAGTTCAGCCAATCTGCAACCACTGCTGTAAGGCTAAGACAATGGGCTAAGCTGCTGCAGACCTTTGTTTGCTAACAGAGATTGGAATAAAGAAGCTCTTCCCTCTACCTGCATAAATGAAAAAAAAAATAACATGTTAGATGTTTATTGAAGCCTTTCAACTACCACATTTTTAAGTTGTGACATAAACCTGGAAATTGCTCTTGCACAGGCACAGCAAACACTAATAGTTTCAGCATTAATCTCTGTTCACATGGCTTAATTGGTAACTTAGGGCCTCCCCTAGTGTCAGCCCCCAAATAAGAGAGCTTTTTCAAAGCTGTTCTTTAAGGCCAAGTTTGAAAATGTGCAGATAAAGACTACAACTTTACTACACTGAATGCCAAATCCTCCCCATTAGGTGATTCTTGAAAACAAAAACATAAATTCAAGAACATTTACTGAGTCACTAATAATAATAACTCAATAAATTCAGCCTCTAGCACAGCACTACGTTGCACTAGCAACCTTCATAATAAAGGCAGGAAAACATTACGGAAGAGAGGAAGAAAAGGCTGGAAAAGCCAGTGAGCTAAACTGGCAAGAAAGCCAAGTCCCGGCTGTCAGCACATTACTCATCAATAAGAAATGTGGTGAGCAGAAGCAGAAAGTTTCCAAACTCAAACTCTGTCATATTAGACTATTGTTAGGAGTCAAGTCAGCAAAGAACAGAAAGCTTCAGCAAAGAAAAAATCCAACGAAACAGCACCAGGGATCACACAATGATTTTTGTGCTAAATGAACAATGAATTTTCCCATCAGTTAGCTTGGAGCTTTCATTAGCTGTTACATTTTTGCAATGCAAATATATTATTCCCTTTCCCCCTTATTAGAACATTGATTTAGATGTATCAAACATAGTAGAAGTAAGCAGTGCTGGATTTGACATCTGCTGCAAAGAGCAAAACTGTTTTGTTTTCTTATATACATTTGTTATTCATCAACACTATGACAGAATCTGTGTATTTTTATCAAATCAATCTGCAACTAACAGTTGCTCACACTCATTCTGAATGTAGCAGTCTTCATGAAAGTATCAGTTAATGAGTGACTGGGAAGGGTATTTTGTACCTTTACATAACAATAACTAAGAAAACCTTTCAAGAAATGCCCAACACACATCAGTGACGACACACATGAGGACATGGCAGGACTGGGTGACCAAATACACCTCTACAATGCAGGATTATCTTTCCAGGCTGGCTCTGGAAACACACCTTGTTTTTACCCATCAGAAGTTCTGGTAACTTCCTCCTTAACAGAGTAGAATAATCAGCCCCTCTTCTCCTCTCAGCATCTGGGATATATGCTGAAGAGAAGTGCAAAACTAGAGGAACTAAAGGCACTTCACAAACACCCATGTTAGAATCTGAACAGAATCTACATAAAGAAGAACCTCAGCTACTGATAGCCTGTTCTACTCACTTAGTAACGCCTGTTACCGTTTCCCAACAGTTACAATTACCAAAATCCGGATACTTTAAATCCTCTCTGCATTTTTCTTTCATATCTGACAGCAAGTAAAGTGCAATCTGTCATTGAGCATCTTTCAATACTAAGTGGCATCTTTTGTTGCAATGGTGACACTATCACTTGTGATATCCAAAGGATTGTTCCCTCTTGTTGAATTGTGTCTAGTGAGATGGTATTCCATTAAATAAATTTATGTCAACTTTCCTGTAGTCCTTGAAATAAAACTGTATGCACCATTTCCAGTCTTCAAAGATACTCACAGGACATCCATGGAATAGCAAAAGAACTGTGAAGTATTCTTTCTAATAGTAAAACTGCAATTATCATTCAAGTGCCCTATAATAATGTCAGGCTTGCAATCAGCCTCTTTAAACTGTGCAGCACAGGGATCACATTCTTCAGATAAGGTGTTACCTATCTGAATCTAACAGTTGCGGCTCCCTGCAGCACCTCCACGACACCAAAGTTTCACCCAGACATTTACTGTGCCCAGGAATTTATGGCAATATTCTCATCAAAGAGCCAGAAAAGGATCTGTCAGCTACAGTAACTTTAGCTACAATTGCCTATAGAAGGAGGTCAGGAATCAACAGAAACTGTTTTGAGTACTAGTGCACAAACCACAAGAGAGATGGTACAGGAGCGACACCTGCCAGTTCACCACCAGGTCACTCACGTTCACCTCATGTACAAACACTGGTGTTTTTAAACACAGTTGAAAAGATACACAGGAGGTTCCTTCTTGGCAACAACTAAGATGAAGGGAGCATCTGAACTATAAAAACTTTGTAAAAGTTTTTATAAAAGGACTTAACTTTCTCCATGTGAAGCAGCTCTTTTCCTAGGCAATTACGTATCTCAGCAATGGACTAAAACAAACACACCACTGGAGACTCCAAACAGGAAAGTGCCAATTCATGCAAAACACAATTATTACTGGTAGTTTTTCCTGGTTATTCTGGTTTCTTGTTATGAAGTGACTTGGGTCATTGAACATGGTCCCAATAAAATCTGCCAAAAAGAAAACATGGTCTATTCCATAATCTCTGCAAGTCTGACTTGCATACCACTAAGATATTGCAATGTTCAAGAGGGATTTCTTCTGATGCAATACAGCCAAAGCTAGAGAAATCATTACAGAAAACAACCTTTGAATGCACATTAAAATCAGAGAAGGCACAAATCCTTGCTTAAAGTCAAGATGTTTTGAGAGTTCCACTGATGCTGTGGCAGCCAGCAACACTACTATCTATCACTTCAGAAATCCACATTTCAGAAGAAGAATCTTTATTTCCTAAATATGGTTTGCTTTTTCTGTAGCTTTGTAACTATAAAAATTGTGCCCAACACAACCAGTGCTCTGTTTAAAATCCCTGTAGTTTGAAGCTGACATTTTAAGCCTCTCTGGAAAGAAAGGAGCGTTTTTCAATGTGCTCCCACAACCTTAAATCCAAACGACTCCCCATCCAGCATTCACTCTGCTGTTGTCAAATCAATCCTGTACAAGGCCAGCTCATCAGGGAGTTACTGCAGTAAGCTTTTAATGACACCTCAAATGTTCACTTGATGTGTGCCCAGTTTTGCTTCCAACTCTGTCCCTGGTCACCAGCTGTGTGACAACAGGCAGCACTTGATTGTAAAGGGCAGCACCACGGCACTGCACAATACTGCAGAAAAGAAAAAGTGATTCAAACACCCTCCCAAGCAGCCCACTCCCCATGCCATCCTAACCACCTCTTCTGTAAAATGGGGTATTGCTGAGAAAGAAGCACAAGCATTCTGCTCTAAAGATCTCGTGCTGGGGCAGAAAGCCAAGGTTGGAAAAGACCTCTGGAGATCATCATTGTTATAAGTTACGACACAGGACCAATTTGTGTCATTTTCCAATTAAAGAGATTTTATTAATTTGGCAAGCAAGCAGTACGGGCAAATGCAGCGCTGGGCGGCTGGGGGGGTCTCCGCCCCACCAACGGCACGCAAAAATGTTCTGTCCCAACCTCCCTTTTATAACCCCCTTCACCTTGCGGACGTGACTCTCCAGATGTAGTCTGCATCTTGTTGATAGGGGGTCGTTCCCTCCTGGTGGTCACTGGGGTATTCATGTGATAGCTTCTAAGTCTCTTCTTTTAAAGATACAGTTTTTACAAGCAAGCAAACCAGATACACATACCCAGGACTTTAATCTCAACCTCCTTATCACCTTGTAAGCAAGTAAGCATTTCAAAGACAGACCATTACATTCTTAGCCACTATATTATGCAAAACAAGTTAGGCGAGCATACCACAGTCTTGCTTCAGTGAACAAATCAACTTCTACTTATCTCAATCATGTCCAACCTATGACCCAACATTACCATATCAACTTGACCATAGCACCGAATACCACATCTAGTCTTTCCTTAAACATCTCCAGAGACAGTGACTCTGCCACCTTGACTCCACCACTGCAATGCCACCTTTTCTGTGAAGAAATTCCTCTTAATGTCCAACCTAAACTTCCCCTGTGCGAGAGTGTCTTACACGGAAAGCAGCCAGGAGTAAGACCCGGGAGGCAGAGAGGTGAGGAAGGGAAGGAGCGAGATGGTGGTGCATCATCTGCGTGTGCTGCGGGACATAACCGAGATGGGGATCGGAAGACAGCTGTGCACGAAGAGATGGGGACACAGAGATGCAGGCAAGGACGGATGGAATAGGAACCGGGTCAGGGTGCGGGGTGCGCGGCCGGGGCCCTCTCACCTCGCAGTCTCCGCGCCAGGCGCTTGGCCCAGGCGGCCCCGCGGGGCGCGGCTCCGTCGGGCGGCCCCGTGAGGCGGCCCGGCCCCTCGGCTCTGCCGCGCCCCGCGGGGACGCGCCGCGCCCGCCG
>QUSF01000025.1:10273141-10364126 GCA_003676055.1 Chloebia gouldiae
CCCAGCGACGACGCGGCTCGGCTGCCCCACTCCACGTCCATCTCCAGCACCGGCCCCGCCGCCGCCACCGCGTCCTCCTCGGGCTCGAAGCCCGGGTTGTCCCGGCTCCAGGCCTGCCGCGAGCAGGCGGAAAGCGGCGGCGACGGCGGGCGGGAGCCGGCCCGCGCCGCCGGCCCCAGCCGCTCCAGCTCCAGCTGCTCCCGGCCGCGCCGGCAGCCGCCGCCGCCCGCCATCGGCCCCACCGCTGCCGCCTCTTCTCCGCCCCCCGGCGGAAAGCCCGAAGTACGGAGGGAGATGTAGTCGTCCCGGCTCCCGGCGGGAGCGGCGGTCGGGACCTCCTTCCCGCCCTCCTTCTCCTCCTCCCACGCCTCCCTCTCCTCTCCCGGGCAGCCCCGGACCGCCTCTGCGGGAGCGGTGCAGGGGCCGGCGCTGGGTATTAGGAGTCTCGCTCATCCTCGGCGAAAGTACGAGGAGGCCTCGCGAAGAGGTTGTACTGGTTAAATTTGTGAGGAACAGCCATTTAACAATCATTTTAAGAAGAAATATTAAAGCTCCCCCTGCCCAGTCCAAGCCCCAGTGAACTGTAGCGCAGGTACAGGGTTTTGAGGTTTTATTTACGTCCTGTTACAGCAAAACACCGCCCGGCAGCGCAGAGAGCATTGTGCCCAAGGGGCACACTCGCCCGCCGTGTCCCACAGCCCCCGCTAGCACAGCCCTAGGGGACCGCCTCGAACCCCAAAAGTCACCACGCGAAGTACATTGACAAACAGTTCCCCAAAATGAAGCCACTCCCCGCTTCTCTTAGATAGGGATTGGAAAAGAAGGAAAATATTATTTTTATCTCCCTTTAAAGGGTGACTTCGTTACTTTCGATGCTGTGACGATCTTGAGAATCCTCGGCACTTTCCAGCGTTTGGCTGCTGATATCGCCAGCGAGCTCAGCTGACACGCGGTCAGGGTTCTCCCTGCTTTCCACACTCGGGCGGCTGTCCCCTCTCTCCCTGCTTTCCACACTCGAGAGGCTGTCCCTTCTGGCACCAGACTTGCTGCTGTCGCCTTGTGCCTCGTGGCTGTCGGATTTGGGCCAGCTGTCGTTTTCCAAGCTCCGGTCATGGGGCTCGCTGTCCTGCTCGCTGCCTTCCCGCCCGTGGCTCTGGTCAGACCATACCACTCTGCTGGCGTGCTTCGTCAGGGACCTACGGGAAACAGAATTCTCCCGGGAGAGAGAGTGCTGGCTGTCTGCATCCATGTCGCTCTCGTCTTCTTCAGTGGCATCATAGATGAGCTGTGTGAGAGAGCAGAATAAGAGCCATTGTCACTCCTGAGGAAATACTGTGTCTAGTACTGCACTAAAGCAGGCTGCTCGGACTGCAGGGACGCTCAAAGCCTGCGTGGTGAACCTCTGCCTGGAGATGCTCTGGTGTTTTATGAAGTTACATGAACCTTTCACATTATGAGAAACTCCCATTTGTTCCTGGCCTCAGATTTCATGTGTGCAAGCATATTGTGACAGTGCAAACGCAAACTGCAGTTTTGTACAGCTTGCGGTAGCAGGTTGCACTCCTGCCGCAGTGCATTGGCAGCCATCGAGACCCCTGATCTGTGGTATCCAGAGAAAGGAAATGCATTCCTTCACTTATGCCTACTTTCCCCATAACAGTTTTCAAAACCAACTCCTATAAAATGCCATGTCCATTTTCAAGTTCACTCCCCATTTCCAAGAACATGGGCACCACTGGTCAGTGCTATTCACCTTTTTGGCATCTTTGTGGAATTTGATATACTTCAACAGTGCAGCTTTTGCCCTCATCCTGTAGGCCACACTGTCACCTCTGCCAGCATTGTCTCCCTGGGTGAAAGGGAAAGTGGGGAATGATTCAGTCACTGGAATGTCTGTGGGAAAAGTCGTGACAATCTCTTCAGATTCATCTGTGTCATTGGAATAATTGTCATCATCATCATCATCATCCACATCTTCATGGCTCTTGCTTGACACATCAGGAACGTGCTGGAAAACATTTATTACACATCAGGCAAATGAACACATATGTGAGAGGTACAGACTGGTACCTGTCCCATTGACCCAGGGAATAGACACTGTTGAAGAGCTACATGCAGGCACTGCACTGAGTTCACCTCCTCCTGTCTGGAGCTTTGTTTTATTTTGGAAGAGATGTTACTGCAAGAACCACACTTGAGTGAGGAAAATGAGAGATGTTCCACACTGGCTGCCTTACAGCACTCAACTGACCTGCTGTCCTTCAAAACACTTACCACTTGTTCTGGGACATCCACACTTTGTTCTGAAGAGTAAAGGGTCTGAAAGCAACACAAAGCTCAATGTTAGTACACAAAGGCACATACAGTGGAGATGACGAGCATGTTGACTATTCTTTAAGCAGTTAATCATAACTTGCAAATCTTGGCATGGAAAGATGCTCTGCTTTCTCTTCCAGTTAGGTGCCTGTACCTGCTGAGATGATGCCAGGTCACTCTGTGGGTGCTGCTGACTCTCCTGAGACTGCGAATTCACGTGGTCATTTTGATATCTGTGCAAGTGTTGGCCCCTGGAGTCCTTCAAGAGAAAATAAAAGGAAGGGGTTAATCCTCAAAGGAACAGGCAAAACTGCTGCATCCCAACCTGTGTTTTCAGGCAGATGTGGCATCTGCACACATAGTCCTGTATGGGATGGGGCATCTGCAGTACATAGTCCTTCTGTATGGGATGTGTGCTCAGCTGTTCTTTGCAGTAGGAAGAGGACTCAGTACAAGCCATCATCCCAGATGAACATTGTACCCAAAAGATAGATAGATGTGCCTCTCTCACTGGCAGAGCCTGAGCAAATTGGATCAGTTTCTCCAGCTTGTTTTTACTGAGTGGCATGTGGAGTTATATCTAACAATCATTGCTTCTGCTAATTTTTAGGCCCTTTCTGGAGGGTGATTTATCTCCTACCTCATGAAGACTCTAAACTAAATGCAGTAGTTGGTTCTCAGATCCAAGAATTGATTTTACAAGGGTAACAGCAATGGGGAATGAATTCAAGAGCTATATAACAATACTAAATGCAGTTTGCTTACATCACTCAAAAAAAATAGGATATTTGATTAAGATGCTCCTCCAACACCAAATATTGTTATCTGATCCACACTAATGAATATGGGTTATAGCATTTTGCCATACTGCAGTCCCTTTTTCTTTTTAACTAACAGCTAACATATTTTTCATTAAGAAAAAAGATTTCCAGTGCTGGTCTGGAGATAGAACTAATGAAAGGCCACAACCAAGACACATGACACAGGAAAATGTCTGTGGACATCAGTGGCTCTCTGCTTTGAAACTGGCTCATAGCAGCTAGGTGAGGGCATGTTCTGCAAGCATCTACAATCATAGAACGAGTACCAGAAAATGTGTTTTGGAGGAAAACAAACAAAAATCAAAAAGTATTTATCAAAGAAAGTTAACAGGAAGAGAAAATGAACTTACATATTTTTCTTCTGAGCTGGCAGAAATGGCATGCTGCTTGGATGGAACCACCTTGAAGGAGGAAAGAGAAAAAACATGTATTAGTATTTCTCACTGATGTGCAAAGGAAATAATGCAAGTGCTGGGGATAGTGTTTGTGTTTTACTCACAGGCCATGCAGCTGTGATGCTGATAAGACATAAACACAGAACTGCCACCTTCATTGTGATATTTTACCTAGAAAATATTTTGGAGCAGTAAGTCAATAAAGTAAAATACCACAAAAACGCTATAGGCTTTTCCTTTATCCTGGTGTACTTCACTATGCCAAGACCAGGTCCCTGCTATGGATTCAACTTGCCCATGCTAATTTTATTTCTTCTATCCCCCATCACCACCTCCCACCCACCTTGTAATTACTTAGCAGCTCAAAAATCTACAAGAATTTTGAAACTGAATGCTGAGAAGAGCTGAGCAGTGGTGAGAAAAACCACACTGAAAAGGTGAACTGACTACTGTTACCTACTGACTTGCACAGGCAAAGGAAAAGCTCTGTGAAAAACTGTTACAAAACCAGCTTTGGTTTAACTTCATTCACTTAACACAATTGTTTTTAAAAAGAGGCAGGTTAAGGCAAATAATTTGTGTTGTCTTGTCAGCTATTTTGAAACTAGTATGTAGGGTTATTAACTTGAGTTGCTGAGTAAAGTCAGTTTATATGAACATAAACTGCTCTTACTGATAGACCTGCATTTCCCTCTCCAGAAGTTAGAACAAAATAACCTGTGTTTCCAAATGAGATTAGGTGAAATGGCCACTCCCATAGCTGCTCACATTTCAGCTTTAGCAATTTAATAAATAATTGATTTCTGCTGAAATTAGAAGAGCTACAGTAAATTTCAGTGCTTACTGACAAGTTCCCAGAATAAGGAACATCCCTGAGAATTTAAACTGATTTACTGATGAACAAGAGTAATTCAAAACTTTGGTAAGTCACAGCAGGAAAGAAATCTGCTTGGGACATTTAAAATGCATTGGTAAGTAATCCCTGAGACAGGATACTCTAATAGAGGTATTGCAATTTCAAGTTTTATGGAGAAGGGTGTCCCATTCACTGTCCCATCCACTCAGGATTGTGCAGCATGAACTGTGAGCCTGCCAGGAGAAACAAGGACACTGCCAGGCAGTGATTACATGAGAAAGAAAGTTTTCTGTGTTCAAGCACCAGCTCTGAGTTTCTAGTGCATGATTCAGTGGCAGGGTTTTTAGTAACTTCCTCTCAACATCTATCAATACACAAATTTAAAATTGTGATTATGTGTAATACCTGGCATTGCTAAAGCAACCTTGATCCTATAAAACCACACCTTTTTCCACAGAGAAATATCAAACATCCCTGCCCAGTGAAACAGTTTTCAAAGATCTGATCAGTGTTTCCTAGGCTAAAGCTGCAGATGGATTGGCACATGTCAGGTAAAAAAAGCAAAAAAAATTACCTTTTCTGGTGCTGAAGGAGTCAGCCAGGACAAAAGCACTCTTAGTGATCCCAGCAGCAGCTCCAGCCAGTTGGCTCCCAGCAGCTCTGGCTTTCTCACCTTGTCCCTTGCTGCCTGACATCTCTGAGCTCTGGGAATTTAAGCTCTGTCCCAAGCACAGTCACCAATCCCCATGTGGCGGAAAAAGATGAGGTCATGTGGCTCCTGGCCACTGTCCTGCCCACATTCTCCTACACTTCCTCTTTGGCTTTGTGGCTTTTGAAGCAAACAAAAACCATGCTAAGGTTAAAACATTACTTATGAGCAAGATCATTAACCAGCAAGTCTGTTGAATGCTGTGTTTGGTATCATGTAGAAGGGCTTCAGGGCATGGCTGTTCTACTTTTGTGAAAAGCCAGAGCCCAGCTTCCCAGAAATCTTTTGTACCCTGTTCTGTAGGGGGTAGGACTAGCTAATGTGTGTTGGAAGAAATAAATCTGAACATAAAATTCACTAAAGAGGTGTTAATGTATCCACAGAATTTTAGACTTGCTCTCCAGGGCATACATGGTACAACAGGAATTGCAAAGATGTTGCAGAGTATGGCCTTTTATATTTTTTGGTCTACCAGGGTAAAAGAAAAATACATTAGTAGTACTAGTTGTCTTGGTAGGCATTCTGCATCCAGCAACTTGTTTGTAAAGGTGTACAAGAGCTAGTGGTCTAATTAAAGAAGATTGGTGCATCTTTATGAGGAATCATGAGGAATTCTTACTCATTTTCTCTTAATTTGTATTCCTTCTGGCTCCTTTCTCAAGTGGTTTGGTCAATATGGTCAAGCTGTCTCATGCACCAAATCCATTTCAGAACTCTTTTCAGGGACCATGCCAGATATTTTTCAATTAAAAAAAAAAGGGAAAAAAAAAAAGCATAGATACATCTCCAGCATGAGGAGCACCATGACTGCCATTGGGAAGTAAAGGATAACATGGGATGAAAGTCCATGCCTACTATGGAGCAGTGCATCAGCCCTGCTGATGGGTGACAGATCTATTGTGGCCTCCCTTGGATGTCCATAGCTTTGGACTAATTCTTCATCAGCTGGGATGTGCTGGAGGACTCTCAGACACTCTTCTATGTGGTGTTTCTTTAAAAGGACAGTGAGGAGTCATTCAAACACAGCAAAACATTCCAAACAGCCCTCTCAGAAGGCATAATATTTATAACTGTTTCAAGGTGGTTATCTTGCTTCTCATTTGTGACAACCCACTGATGTTTGCTATATCCTTAGCCAAGCAGACAAGAGAGACCTGTTTGTAGCAGTTTCTGTTACCAGTTATCCTGTGCTTATTGACACTTCTGGGGCATGTTTAGAGACATCAGGAGCAACATACCCATGCTAGCTCAGCATCTCCCCAGTACATCATCACACAGACTTAGCTGATTATATTTTTGAGCTGAGATCAGCAACAGCTGGAATTTCAACTTAGTGTATTTAAGAGAGTGCTCTAATATCCCAGTGGGAGAAGTGAATAAAAACATAGTAATAGTATATCATTAGTAGTTCTAATTGTAAGGATCCACTTGAGTGAGGACTATCCGAGCTTTTATTTTTGAAGCTGTATGACCATTGTCATATCCTAACTCAGGAGACTTTTCAACCAAAAAAGCCTCCAGCAACTAGGATTTCAGTATCAAGATCTTATGCATATTTAGACAGATCTACCATCTGCCATTGTATCTGTAGCTCAGTGCTGCTGAAAACCAGTTTGCTGAAGGCCTTGAGTGCAGATATAGGACTCCAGCTGGAAGTGGGTGCTCTTTGGAAGTGTTGGTTTGAGCATCAGGCGGTAGCCAATACTTAGTTACTAGGGTGGCTTCAAAAGACAACTGCTGTTGATTCCAGGGAACCCCAAGCCAGGCCCTTAGGTAGCCAAACACCAGTCCTGACCATCAGCAAAGAAGTACTTCCATCTGACAGAGCAAAACCAGAGACAGAGTGAAGCCAGCGGCTCACACCACTGGATGTGGGACTGAGTGTGCTGTATCCTGCTTTCCTGTCCACACCCTGGATTAAATTTTAAGCCTGAAAATCCTACTTTCCCTATAAGCCATTCATCAAGAGACACAGAGCTGAAAAACATTATGCTCAAAGATCCTCTAGAGCTGCTGTCTGGCCAAAACCAATACTTGCAATCTGCATAATGACGTATTACTGTGTATCAGATCATCAGGAAAATACACATTATGTAAACAACCTGTTTCACCAAGTTCAGCAGCAGTCGGGTTGATGGAGCCATTAGAAACAGAGCCATCCTGCAGTTTGTTACAGACATTCCTGTACAGGTCAGTTATTACTGTGGCACCTCAAGGCAAATGTTTTGCAAGAACCTGGAACTCTTGTCTCCCAGCAGAGTCTCTGTGTGACCCCCAGGGAGCTATTTCTGGCAAACAACTGGTTTCCAGCGTGCTGGGAAATGACAGTGTTTTTGAGTATGTTGCCAAACATACTGTACAATCAACTATATGGTAGATTTAGTAAGAACTAAGGAACAACAAGGATGTTTTGCAGCAATACAGAAGCAGGATGAGGAGCAATGGTTATTACTAAATGTCTTCATTTTATGCAAGATTAGCGTGTATGGAGCTGTAGTAAATTTAGCACTTGTCTCATGCCTATCACTATGCGGTTATTCCTCCTGTAAATTATTTCATCTAGCTGAGAAATCCTTTGCCTTGGTAGGATTTATGCTTCTTTTTGTCTCAAAGACAAGGAACAAGCAGGGCAGAAAGTGGGGAACTTTCACCATCTTCACTTCCCACATTAAAATCCTTAATTCTGGTGAGAACACTTGTCGGATGGTGGCACAGCAGAAGCAGCTTGCTTGAGTTTGTACATGTGGGAGGGTATAAGATTCTGCCTTTCAAGAGCTGTCAGGGTTTGTGCAGAACATGATTCTCACTAATCTGTTGCATGTAGTTGACATTTTCTACTTGTCTGTCCTGTCAAACAAAGCTTTTGACCACAGTTCCTTCCATCCTGGGCTATGTGTGGTTAGGCTGTCATTTTGTGTTGTCAAGAAGCTGTATCAGTGCCTCCCTGTGCAACCTCCAACACCTACTTAAGATCCTGAACTAGGACACCAGTGTGATGCCCAGCAATACCTCTGGCTGGCTTGGAAAATCCCAACCTGCCTGCAGTGACATGTAGTAATAAGTCACCTTTCAGGACAGCTGGCTTTTGTTGAATTTTGTTCACCAAAAAACAAGTCTGGAGGTGAATATAAACAAAGACTAGATGGCAAAGACTAAGGCTTGAAGAGACAGGCTATTTTCTTTGGCAGCATTAAGAATGCTATTAAATACTGTTTTGCAACTAGAATATCTCCAAGAAAATCAGACTTAGTAAAGAAAGGTTTCTGTAAAGACAGATGAAAAGCAAAACTTTCTTATATTACTATCATAAAATTCCCTTTGGAAACTCAGTGTATCAACCAATATACCTTCCAAAGCCATTACATTTTCCTAATTAAACCTTCAAAAGTGAGGAAAAGCTTACATACAGCAGTGGGTAGACTTAAAACAAAGCCTTCTGCCTCTTAAATAGATGATACAGACCACTACAGTGTTTGTGTCTGGGCCCAGGAGAATATTTGGTATGCAGAAGAGATATGGGTGTCAGATCTGTTTGATAAAGAAATTACAACAGAGGTTTGCTCCTTACGTGTGTGAACAGGGCACCATGATAACACATGCTTTGCAACACAGCTGTATATCTTTTCCTTTGTACCACTTGGAGCAATTAAAGAAGTCACTTTCCCAGAATCAGCCCTACCAGTTCCTTGAGGAGTTGCAGAACTAGGCTCAACACTGACCTAGAGCTAGAGTAGGTGATAAACTGGGACAGACTTTCTGGGAAACAACCCTACCATAGGCTGACAGCATACTAGAAAGTACCAGTGTCTGACACATCACAGTCTTTTGGTCTGTCCTTATCTCCCTCTACTCAAAGAGAGCCCACTCATTTGTCTCTGGTTTCTGGGACTAGTCGCTATTTGTTCCCATTTTCAAATGGCTTTTTAGGAACAGCTTTGGAAAGTGAAGAAAAAAATTAATATTTGAGAAACTGCCATGCAGCTGTGTCTCACAAATCCTGGAGGCTGGCCAGCCTCAGTCAGATCTCAGCTTTCAGAGAGGCAAGTGGATGCTCCTGCAACAGCATAAATACAGTCTATCTGTCTAGAATTTGCTAGAATGGAGCCCCACTGATATCCCCTCCCTCAACTTTTACAGCCAATTAGAAAAAAAAATCCAGATTCTTTTTCCCCCATTGAAATTCATGTATTTTAATAATATTAAAATTAAAATTCATAATTTTAATAATATTTAATAAAGTCCATGTAGCAGCAGGAATTAAACCAGCCCAGAAACATTTCATCAGACTTACCAGTGTGAAGAGCTAAACACCAGCTTTTCAGTGCTGGGTTTGTGGCTGTGCTTCAGCTCTGAATTGACAAGAGAAGAAATGCATTTGTTTCAACTGGAAATTAACAAACACAATAGTAGTCTGAAGTACTCATAGTAACAAGAATGACCAGTGAAAGAATTTATGGTGTACACTGTACACCATGTTTTCATAACTGTACCATTTCTTAATGTATGTAACCCTCAAAAAGCAATTTTTAGAGAACAGGAGGATGAGAATTTCTCATCTCAGTGGGAGCTGAGCTCAATCTGAAGCCTGAACACACTCCAGGATGAAGGAAAGCATATGAGGTGTGATATGTGTGTGCTTAAATCCCACATACGCTCATAAAACAGCAACCATCAGATTGCCAGCTCATGGCTCACAGTTTGAGTGCTGAAGGGCATTTGATAGTAGGAAACAGCTTTACAGAAGATTAATTCTCAGACAAGTATTGGAAAAACTTTGTGACAAGTTGTTACCCTCTCTCCCCCCTGCTCAGTTCCCTGTTTCTGATCCTATTGAGAAATTTTGGAAAAACTGTGACAAGTTTTTTTCCCTCTCACCCCTCTGCTCAGTTCTGATCATACTGCAAAATTTTCTCCTCCTACTGAGAAAGGACCCTAATGGGAAAATAAGAATATGCGGAATGGATATGGAAAGAACAGCATCCTCTCACTCTGCATTGTGAGACTTGGAAAGTCACAAGATGCCTATTCTCCCAAGTGCGGGGAGTTTTGGCAGGGCACAAGAGGAAGGATTCTGCACACCGCACTGCTCCAGTTTATCTCCATGAAGATCTGTTGCTAAAACACAGAGAACCCCTTGCTGCAAGAAACAGAGTGGATCACAGCACAGCTGGACAGAGAGAGGCAGACAGGGACATGATGGGCCAACTCTTCCATATGCTGCCTCTATGCATAACTGAGATGAGCATGACAGAGTCCTGACTGCATCCCGGGAATTTTTATCACACTGCAGCCTTGATTTTGCATTCCACATTTACCATGTCATGTCATTTACCAGGTCATGTCATGTTTCCATACACAGCCACACAAGGATCATCACAGCACAAGGAGCTAAGTCCATAAAAGTTTGCTACCAATTCCAGAGACCAACCTTTCACAAGACACACTTTCTGAGTGCCTCCTGGAAGAGGCCAGTGCAAAACAGATAATTTGGAGAAGTGCCAGCCATTGCACAACCCAGGATTCCACTCTGCATATCTGTGGTTATCTGTACACAAGGCATCTTTTCTGCGGAAGGTCTAGAGCAGGGGAAGCATGTGCTGTTTGCTAGTTGTGAGCGTGCCAATAAACCTGACCTCAGACATAGACTTTGCTACAAATCAGAAACCAGTCAGAAGCCTGGCGTCAGCTTCTGCTGTGAACAGTTTTCTTAACTCTTAGCCCAGGGCCACTGTGGTCTGAGGTGGGACGGGTGCAGAACTGAGTCAGTGTGAAAGCAAACATGTACCAGGCACTGTGCCCCAGGGTGTGGGGGCCCGGTGGTAGAGTGGGAGGAAAAACCCATCTGTGGGCCTGGTGAAGGGAAATTAAAGAGTTGGGGACTGGGCTTGGGGAGGAAGTTGTTTGGCCAAGAAGCTGATTTGATTTTGTGGAGGAACCAAAACTCAGCAGGCCGGGGTCAGGGCCTCTCCCATCTTAACTGAATCATGGAGAGACTCCCTGCATCTTGTTCAAGCCTGGAGGTGATAAGGCCGCAAAGCCTATTCAGGCAGGAGCTCTGCAGGAACCATCTTCTCCACAGCAGCAATGAGTCTGTCTTGGAAAGCCAGAACATCTCCTGCATGTCAGTACACTTCTTTTAATTAGTATTGGTGCCTCCACCTCTTGTACAACAAGCAACAAAAGTGCCAATAGAGAATATCACTCAGACCCAGCAATTTCTCCTCGTGTTCTGTAAGTTTTTGTTAAACTTGAAAGGGTTTTTAATGAAATGTGAAGTAATAACTCATACCTGACAGGTATTACCATCAGCAAATCAAAGGGGATGTTTTCTTAAATGTATAATTTTTCAAGAAAATAGAATAAATTGATAGACTGAATAGTTCAGATACAAATGTCTGAGACTGAATAGTTCAGATACAAGTGTCACGGAAAAAGGTTTCTTTTCATTAAGCACAGAAGCACAAACACATTTGGCAAATCCTTGCTTTCCCTCCTTGCTTACCAGCTGTCTTTGGAAGGGAACTGCTATTTTGGAAATACACAGTTGAGAGATAATCACATCCAGATTTAGGAAATAACATTTTGCACATAACTCATACTGGCTACCTAGACAGATTGTTGGTTGAGTGTGTAGCTATAAATTTGGCAGAATAAATGGCAAACTGTGGTTGGCATATGGACGCAAAGCAAGATGCAAACTGCAGCTATACATTAACTAGAGAAAAGAGAAGCCTAAGAAACTGAGTTAAGCAGCAGGATCTGAATCAAACAATGAGAAGGGGCAGCTGACAGGGAAACTTACTCTTGTAGAAGATATGCAGCATCAGAGCTCTTTGCATTAGAAAGAACATTACCAGTCAACAAATAAAAAGCCAGCACTGCTATTTTCCTCACTGAGTCTTGTTTATCACAAAGAAGTCAAATGGCTTCTTCTCACCCATGGAAAATGTGAACACAGTGGATGACAGGCAATTTTGGGAAGCAACATCCATTCTTGAGAATGGAGAAACTTGATCTGCTACACCCAAAATAACTGCTGTTGAAACACAGACTAGGTCTCATCTCAGCAATTAATTAGGCAATAGGAGGAAGCTTGACTGCTGGTTGGAGCTGAGTTGGTCTCACCTCAGACAGCAAGGCAGAAACAGGGCAGTGACATGTAGGCTGGGCCAGGCTGGAGAACACAGATCTTGGTGGAGGTTGTCAGCAGATAAATCTGTGCCCTCTGCAGAGCTGAAAAGCATTTTTTTTATGCACCCAATCCCTGAAGGGAGCACTATAGGAACTCTGGTACCTGTAACTTCATTGGCACCAATGCAGTCACATTCCACAGGAGTTTGCCACATCCCTGGCACATCCTACCTCTGCTCTACCCTAAAAGTGCAGGCAAGGGCATATTACACAGCTACATTATCCAGGCTCTCTAAACCCCCACTGTTGAAAAATCAACAGCAAAGGAGAGTGATGGATCACAGAAACTTCCAGTGAGATTATTAGTGAGATGGATCACAGAAACTTCCAGTGAGATTATTAATCTTCTGATTATTCTTCTGATTCAGGCTTGAGTAAAGACAGAAAGAGGAAGGCTTAATTTCAACAAATGTTCATGGTCATGGAGGTCTCTTTTCCTCTCTTCCAGACAAAGAAGCCAGGCTGATACTCTGGGAATTTGTATGTATACCTTCCAGTCTTTCAGGTCAGCAGATTCATTCATCCTACCTATTTTTTAAGTAGCTGCTCTCCTGAGAGAGAGAGCAGTGTGCCAGTCCCATTGGACGTAGATTTTTACAAGAGGAAAGGCAGAACCAAGCCTCAGAGCGAGGGCAATAGTAGATGGGTTGTCCAGGGAATATTATCCATTTTTCTCTTTTGGGTAGTGCCAGCAGTGTCATTGCTGGGGTGTAACACTGCTCTTCACAGGCAAGTTACAAGACACCCTCAGTGGCTTGTTTGGGGTCTTAAGATGATAGGAATAATGTAGATTTTCCAACAATAATTAAAAAACATAGCATCTAAATAATAAGAAATGCAAACTACCATAACAAGATTTTTTTTAAGTAGCCTTTCATTTAGCTTCATGTTTGCCATACCTGCCCTTCCCATACTGATGTTATAGCACATGACTTTGATAATTTTCAGCAAAAATAAGATTAATCACAGGTCTGTGTTGCAAAGCTGCTGTATGGGTACAAGTTTTCTGTTAGAGATCAAATAGTTATCAGGTCCTGTTATTTGGTAGACTTTTAAATATATATATATTTTTTTTAAGGCAGGCCACTCTAAATCTTGATGTAAAAATAATTTTCTCATTTTGTTTATCATCTCCTGGTTTGCTACTGTTAACAAATGAGGTGAGGCATAGATGCCTAAGGGATACTAAAAGCTCACTCTGAACTCCAATTGTACTAGCATTTCTCTTAACACATTGATTTCCCATCTTTATCACCATGGATATCAAGAAAAAACACAGAGGCAAAATAGAAAACAAACAAAAAAAATAAACCCAGGCAAGTAATTGTGTTCATTGGCTGTAGGTATTAAATATCTTTCTCCAGAAGGAAGTCTTCTCTATAGACTCCAGTGAAGAGCATCTCTGCATATTCATAGACTACACACTGGAGGCAGGGAAAGAGAGAGGCTCTTTTTATTACATGGGCTAAACAGATGCTGCAAATTGAAGCTTTAGAGACCAGGGCTGCTCCCCTTTTACAAAGATAAGGCCTACTAAAAAATTAGCCTGTGTGCTTCTTCCCTGCTTAGCAATTAAAGGGGGCAAAGACAAGCCTATGGTCTCCCGTGTTCCATATTTGAACAGCTGCAGGAGCTATCCAGGTGTCCAGGTCAGTACCCAGGAGATCTTTCCTGGAAAGCCAACAACTCTTCCAGACCTGAACTGGTAATACAGACAGACTAAAAAAGTCAATTACCACAGTGTACAGATGATACAAACCAGATGATGAAGATCTGCGGATTTTAAAATCTTAAATCGGCCATCTTTTACTCTGATCCTCCTGCACACATCACACTGAAGGACAAACTTCACATACTACTGAGCTAATCAGCTTGCATTTGCCCAAATGTAGTTATTCCTCCTGCACTGGGGTTGTTCTGTTGTTAAAGCTACTCTCCATACAGTCACATTTATGAGTACTAGCTATACCACCCAGATGTAACTCTAAGAATTAAATTATGCACAGGCCTTTGGATTTCCCCCCTTTTTTTCTTTTTTTTTTTGTGGCCAGAGAACAGATTTACACAATTCAGCCACATATAAACACAGCAGCCTGGCTCACAATTATCAGTTCTATTCCAGGCCCTGGTATTCACAAGTTATATTCTGATTTTAACAGAGATAAGCCTGATGGCAATGCTGGTGAGGTTGTGCCAGCATCCTTATGCTCACAGCTGGGAAAACCTCCCCAGAGCACTGGTGTCTCACCTTGCTCCAGTTTCAGATTTTACTGCCCAAGAAGTCTGTTTCATTGTATGGCAAATCTGTCTGTGACTTCTAGGGAAACAGGAGCTTTCCCAGCTCCCTAAGGCTGTATGCACACCTCCTGAGATCTCTTGGCTTTTTCGAAATAATTTTTCTTCCCCCAGTGATCAACTCTGAAAAACAGAAAGATGTCAAAGTACCTGGACCACTGATGCAAAATGGATTAGAAACACATGGGTATTGAAAAATATTTAGAAATTACAACATTTCTCCACACCTTTCTCAATGCAATACAATGTACTCTCATTGCTCTTTCTTCTGCAAAAGCTTTTCCCAACTTCCTAAGAACACCTTGTCTTCATGCAGGGCCTGTACTCAGCAGGAGCAATTCTTGTGCAGATTTTTCAGCCCTTACTCTCCAGAAAATCTCGTCAACGGCACAGGCCCTACTCTAATAAGCAGCAAGGTGGAAACTGGGCTCTCCAATGAAAACAGCTAGTGATTTATTTGTTTGGGTTTTTATTTCAACATAGTAATCTCCCTACAGGCAGTCTAGGAAAGTACAAGAGGAATGTTTCTTCTGCAAAATGTAATTAACATAGTTTTCTTCCTGTTGCAAAGTATAATTGCAAATATAAACCAACACACGAGAATGGGATTATTTTGGGTTATGGTTTTGTGCAGAAAAATACTGCAACAAATTTGGTTTGTCAAACTGAATACAGGGCAGATGTCTCTCTCCCTTCCTGTTTAAGCCAGTGGTCTGGGAAGGGCTGCCATAACCTATAATGATGGTCAGCTCACCCAAAGAAACTTGTTTCCTCCAATCTATAAATGCAGTTTTCTGAAGGCTGAACATATGCCAGAATATGCACATGCTTTTTGATCCTGTGTGACATCGCAAACCCTGGTCTGATTTCAAGTTGTGTTAAAACTTACATAAAAATGCCTCAGTTCTCACAAACCTGCTGCCTTTCAATATCTGAGGGGAGCATACAAGAAATCTGGAGACTAACTCTACAAGGGTATAGGACAAGGGGGAATGGCTTTAAACTGACAGAGGGCAGATTTAAATTGGCTATTGGGAAGAAATTCTTTACTGTAAGGGTGGTGAGGCACTGGCATAGGTTGACCAGAGAAACTGTGGAAGCCCCATTCCTGCAACAGTTTAAGGCCAGTTTGGATGGGGTTCTGAGCAACCTGGTCTAGTGGAATGTGTCCCTGCCCATGGCAGGAGGATTGAAATTAGATGGCCTTCAAGGTGCCTTCCAATCCAAACTATTCTATGATTCTATATACTTTCTCACACACCACTGAAACAAGGGTGTGGAATATCCTTTCAAAGTCAAAGAAATGAGCCAGACTTCCCTCTGCAAAAGCATTTCCTAAGAACCTGACTAAACATGGGATCATCTTCACATTTCAAAGGGTGTTTGCACTTGCTCTTCAAGCGACAAAGCACTTAAACCTGTACATGGCTGAGCCCCAGGAGCTGTTGAGAGCAGTGGAGTGTGGCACAGTGGGACTGGATGGCTGCAGTCTAGGGAAGCAGTGGTGAGTCACCTCCTGCCTGGAGGTCACTTTAACCAGATAGGCAATTCCCTGCAATGTGTCCCCACATGCAAAACGTATAATCCAAGATGGAAACAGAGAACTGAAATAACAAATGGTTTACTTTTCCCTGCTCTCCATGCCAGGTGAATCAATAAACATATGGGAAAAATTACATTCCATCAGCACAGAACCTTACTAGTGGAAGTAGTAATTTGCTTACTGAATTTCTTTGGATGTGGGCTCTACAGTCATTACTATAATATTTTTTGAGCCAGTGTACTTTAAAAAAAACCATCAGCGGCTTTGTCTCTTATCTTCTTTATTCACTGCAGGAATATACAAGTGAATACTCAGTCCTCTGTCCATAAGAAAAGACACTGAAGCACAAGTGGCTTGGCTAAATAAATCACTGGGGAAAAGCAGGCAACAAATTTGCTCCCTGACGAATTGCAGACCAGTCAGCCCCACCTCAGTGCCTGGAAACATCCTGGAGCACATCCTCCTGGAAACTATGCTAAAGCACGCGGAAAATAAGGAGAGTGATTAGTGACAGCAAATATGGCTTCACTAAGGGGAAATCATGCCTGACAGATTTTGTGGTGTTACACAAGAGGATTACACTGTTGCTGGATAAAGGAAGAATGACTGAAATCATCTACTTGGACTTGTTCGAAGCATTTGACATTGTCCTGCACAACATCCTTGTTTCTAAACTGGAGAGGTGTGGTTTTGATGATTAGACTGCTCAGTGGATAAAGAAGTGACTGGATGGCAGCATGCAAAGTTACAATCAACAGCTCATTGTCCACCTGGATACCAGTCATGAGTGGTGTCCCTCAGGGTTCAGTTTGGACAGGCACTGTTTAACACTTTTGTGGCACACACAGACAATAAGATTGAGTGCAGAGTCAGCAAGACTGCTGACACCACAAAACTGTGGTGCAATAGGCACACTGGAGGGAAGGGATGCCATTCAGAGGGATCTGGGCAGACTTGAAATGTGGAATCTTAGGAAGCTCTGTAAGGCCAAGTGCAAAGTCTGCATCCAAAGCAGTGTGGCCAGGTCAAGAAAGGGAATTCTGCCCCTCCACTCCACTCTGCTGAGAACCCACCTGGAGTGTTCTATCCAGCCCTGGGATCCCCAACATGAGATGGACGTGGAATTTTTGAAGGGACTCCAGAGGAGGTCACAAAGATAATCAGAGTACTGGAGCATCTCTCCTGTGAAGACAGGATGAGAGAGATGGGGTTGTTCAGTATGGAGACGACTCAACTCCAGAGAAACCTTATAGCACCTTCCAGTACCTAAAGGAGGCTGCAAGAGAGCTGGAGAAGGATGTTTTACAAGAGGACATAAAGAACAAGAGGGAAATGGCTTTAAACTGACAGAGGACAGGTTTAGATTAGATATTAGGAAAAAAAATGTCTACAGTAAGGGTAGTGAGACACCAGAGCGGGTTGATCAGAGAAACTTTGGAATCCCCATCTAATTCTTCTAGACAGACTGTATGAGGCTCTGAGCAATCTGGTCTAGTGAAATGTGTCCCTGCTCCTGGCAGGGGGTTGGAACAAGATGGTCTTTAAGGTCCCTTTCCCCCCAAACCATTCTGTGATTCTGAGTTAGGCTTTAGGAGCACACATGACTAAGCACAAGTGGTATATAAACATAGCATATACTTTTAAAATTAATTTCTAGATATCAGAAGATCGCTGGTTATCTATCAGAAGGTACTCCCATCCTGCTGGGAAGGTGTTAGGAAGGAGAGTTGGAAAGATGAGTTAATATTTTGATTCCCAGGTAATTGCACAAAGGCCACTTCACAAACCCCAAAGATCTTCTTGAATCAAATTCCTGCTAAAAACCAGGAGTCCAAAAACTGTCCCCAGTATTTCACGATGTTTTGGCCCATTCAGTCTGATGACTTGCTCTGTCACATACATAGAACATAATGAACATAACATTCTGAATATAACATTCACAGCTATAGCTCAGCAAGGATTTCCCAGACTCCTGACCCTTCCAGTGAGCTTTTAGAACCAGACTACTCTTCTGGCTCTGTTTGTGAAACCTGTGAGAGGATTCTTCCATTAAAACCCAGGACCTTGATGGCCTGGGTGGTCCTTGTCTGGTCAAGAGGATAATGCAGGCAAGCAGGTGCAAAAGAGGGTGAGGGTACCAGGTACAGCTTGGTTTTAGCATTCATCTGACACTGACAGTGGTCACCAGGACTGCCACAGGCTCACAATCACACAAAATTCTCCCCATAGCTTGTCAGGGGGTACAGAAAGACTTATTAAGGAAAAACAAGCAAGAAAAGGCACAGAAAATTTGTCAGGCCAATCACTGAGAGGACATGGTTTAAACAAAGCATTGTGTGCATTGTGTGCAAGGGTTCTGCCTCATGCACCCCCATCCACAGGGTCTGTTGGCTTGTAGCTTCTTGCAGGTGCCCATCTCTCAGACCAAACATCTGCAGGCTTTGGAGAATCAGCCTGACTCTCAGAAGGAGCTGAGGTCTGAATTTCCACTTCTTGTTTCAAACGCAAGGAAAGGCACATGAATTCTGAGCAATTTGAGAGGTGTGACAGACTGCTCTTTTTCAGTACCATGTAAAACTTTTAAATTGGAATTTTCCAGCAGCATTCCAGTGCCAGACTGATGATTTATGAATCATGTTCTGTCTGTCACATCAGCAAGGTGCGTCAGTCCCTGCAGCAAAGCGTATTAAAGCTCTCTGTTGCTCACTGGAAGGAGAGCAGGGTCCAGCCTGAGCAGTGTTCTACTTGTAAAAAAGTGGGGGTGAAACTCACACTGGTCACTGGACAACATCTCTCCAGTGCAAACTTTGCCTTTAGTGACAGCCTTCCATTGCAAGACAAGACAACCCCAAGAAAAAATACTTCTCAGACATGGAATACACAAACATGGAATATCCAACAGTGTCAGAAGAACACAAGTAGTTAACACTAAGTGCTTTTATATGAACTGAATTGAATTCTATCTGCATTTTACTAGAAACTTGAAACTAATTCCTGTATGGTTTCTGCAAGCAGGGAAGGCAGACAGAGCAAGCCATGCCACATAGCATGACAAAACCTCCTCTGTGTGCTTGGCATGCTGGCACATCAGTGGCCCTTGCAATAGGCTCTGGAAATGCAAATTCTAGAGTACAGAAAGAGTAAGAAGCAAAATCACCATTGCCCTTCTGATACAAGTCACACTAAGGGATTGGTTAGCAGAAGTGGAGGATCAAAGCGAAAGCAAACAAGCTAAATACCTCTTTTTTGCCCAGTTGATTTTCATCTCCTGGAGGGCACATCACAGTAGCTATTCTAGACTGTCACCTGTACACAGTCAGCTCTCCCACACTGAGTTGTTTACAGCCTTAGGGCTTTATCTGCTCTTGAAAATGTTAGCTTTTTACCTGTGCCCTTACATTTCTTATATCTCTGAGCCCTTAAAAAGCTTTCTGTGTTCCTCGTGGCTATTGGAATTCTTCTGCAAACCCTGAGAAGCAGAACAGCTGTTTTGAAAACAATCTGACGCAGCAAGCCCATGCCAAAGCCTTGCACAGCTCTGCCTCCTGAGCCCAGCAGCCCTAAGAAGGGCTTCCTTTCCCCTCTCCAGTGCCCTGGATAAGGCTCTGACATGAAGCTGTGTACTTTGTCCCTGACAGCACATAGAGAGAAACCAAGGCTGACACCCGCTGCTACTGAAGCTTTTGTACCATGGGGCCAAAGTATTTTATTGTTGCCATTAAAAGTCAAGTGATTCAATCTGACTGGTGTCCTAATGCATACCTTATTAACTAAATCTCATTTTCTAGTTAACTATGAACTATCATACTATTCATACCTTTATAAACAAGCACAGCTTTCAGGGATAAAGTGTGGTGAAGAGCTTTCTATGCCAAACCCACTAGCACCTTTCCTTCCTATCAGGTGTTCCAGAGCAGCCTGCCCAGACAGCATGGCCCAGGATAGTGCCTGGCCACAGACCTCAGTCCCTGGGGTATCAGCCCTTTGATTTTCCCCCTCTGGAAGTGGATGCCACAGCCAATGCAGAAAGAATTAAATTTTCTGCCCCACCACAAATGTCCAGATGACACAGATGCCTTGCAGTTTTCCTTCACATACCTGTGTGGAGAAACACAAGTCCACACCCCAACAAACACCTCCACCTCCCACCTCGGGGGAGGTTTCTCTAGCTCTGAAAACCCAGGCCTGGGCAGCTTTTGAGCTGCATGGAGAAAGGGCACAGATTCCTTTTTCCAGTGATGACAGCAATGCTTTGCTGTTTTCTGGGATCTGGCTTTCTGTTTTAAGTGGCCCAGAGCCAGGCAGCACTAAGTAAGCAATAGCAAAGGTATAGCATAATTTCTGCTAAAAAACCTACTCCTGGCTCTGCAAACAGGAAGCTAAAACTTCCCTACCTTCCTCAAGCACACCTCCACAAAGCCCCTTTAGTAGGACACACTGGTTAGGGCAGGCAGGACAGCACAGAGGTAGGGTAAAGCATACAGGGCTTACAGGAAGGGTGTGCAGGGTGGAAAGAGGGAGTGGAGACATCCTCCTCTGCTGGGTGTTAGACTATGCATATCACAACATCTTACCTTAAACATTCTTTTGACTTTTAAAGTGCCCCAAACAGCCCCAGCTGGTGACTAAGGGAGAAGGCACACAGGGAGGTCAGAGAAGGGCAGAGTTTCCTGACACCTCTTCATTTCCAGGAGCACTTACTCATTGCTGGGAAGTGCTGAAAGCAGCAATTGTTCCCCAGTTCTTGCACAGAAAATCCCATGTTGCCCCCAGGCATGTGTCAGAAACTTTTTCCAGTGACCCATGAGAGCTGGGAGGCCACAACAGATGCTGGGTCCAAATGAGATGACAAAATCATCATCATCCAATTGTGACTTACTTCAAGCAACTTAGTTTTGGGAAACTAGCTTGGAGACCAACATCCCTCCCTGCCTGTTAATTATTTACATCCAGAATAAAATTCAGAATTTACATCCAGAAACTTTGGGTACAGGAGCCGTCTGCAAAACCCAGGGAGTTTTTCCAGGAAAACTCATCCTGAAGGGTCCCTCCTTAGTTGCAGCATGGACATTTCCCTGTTGAGTCAGGACCTGTATGAAATAACCTACAGGTCTTCAAAATCAACTTTCTCACCACCAGTGTGGCAGTTATTTACTTTTTTACAGAGAGTTCCCCTTTTCTTACTGTTACAGGGAGTTCTTGCACAGCAAGAACCACTCCTTTGCATTAATTATTATTATTCAGATGCATTAATGATAAACAGGAATAAAGGTAAAAATTTTCCAGGCTGCAAATGAGACTCCCATATATGCCAAGCTATAGCAGCACTGGGTCTCTTGATGCTCCCCCACAGCCCTCCCTACAGCATCTTCCTTTCACTTCTGTTCTGGCTCATTTCAAAAAGCATGAAATTAAGCTTGGAAGCATAAAAGAACCAGATACAATGAGTAGCAGACTATTACACAAAACTGATATCCAAGGAATTTCATTAAGGGGTCCCTTGACCTCATTTGGCTCAAAATTTTGCAGTCAGAGCAAGGAGCTAGCACCAGTTTACTCAGGTTGGATCAGAGAAGATGAACACTGACAGAGGGCAGAGCAGGAGAAAATGAAACACCAGGGTTGAAATACATAGTGGAAAAGGCAAGGCTGGAGAAACAGCAGTGGGAAAAAACGGCTGAGGGGGGAAAAGCCAATAGGGCAGAAAGGCTAGAAGGCTGGGAGGGAGAAAGATTGGAGCAGAGGTAACTGAGGAAACTGGACTGGAAATGGGTGAGAGAAAGCAAAACAATGATGTGAAATCCACTTCATAAGGCTGAGCCGGTCTGTCAGAGGCTGAGCTTAAGCAGAGGGAAAAAGCATGGCCCCAGTTGTCCTTGTCCCCCCAGCACCACACAGCCTACTGCACAAGTCTGTGGCAGTGGTCCCTGCTGGGCAGGTCTGGCAGTGTCTGTACTCCTGCATCAACTCTGCTCTCACGAGCTTGATTGCTTAATTAATATATTATCCCCAAGAAATCAACTTTGCAAGCCCTGCCTTGAAGATTGGTATGACCTGCATAAAAATTTTAAGTGTTAATTTAAATGTTTGTGGCACAAATCCTGGTGCTCATGCACTGCTCTGTATTTCCATAGCTTGCCTAAGGGTGCCCCTGCTATTGCTGGCATGTATAGCCTACACTGCCATCAGGACTCCACTTAAATATATGCCAACTGCAACTATTTTAACCAATTCCTCCCAAGTTGGAGAGCAGCAGTACTGGCAAAGACAGAGGTAAAGAAATGTTGAGAAACTCTGCCTCATCACCAACCTTTTTAGTGTTTCTGGTGATTAACTCACCTCTCCTTTTTAACAGAGGGCCAATATTTCCTTTAGGTTTCTGCCTGTTGTTTATGTATCTAAAGAACCTTTTCTGGTAGTTTTCAATATCACTAGCCAAATTAAATTCAGGCTGAGCTTTGGCTTTTCTAACAGCATCTCTGCAGTTTTAGTAGTAGGAAGGGATGCTCCTCATCAAAGATATGGGATTATGACCTGACCAAGACAAAATGTGTTTAACATCTGATAGCTGATCCACATCAACACTTCTCGCAGCAGCATCCCCTGGTCCCTGTCAGACAGTCATTACTTTTTCTCCTCTCCTCTCCTCTCCTCTCCTCTCCTCTCCTCTCCTCTCCTCTCCACCTTCTCTTCCAGTAAATTACAGCTTTCCTTTTGCTTTCAGGCCCGTCTGCTGCTCATTTTTTCATGCAGCCCAAGCTGCTTGTGTTTGGTTTTTCCAAGACGCTGACTGAGGAGAAGGTTAAGCAGTTTAGTGGTTGAGTGACTGGTACAAAAACAAACCTACAGATTTCTGATCCAGAGCACCAAAACAAGACAGCAAAAAGAAACAGCCCAGCTGGGGCCAAGTATACATGCATTACACACCCTGCTGTTTATTTACAAAGCAAGCCGAGTTGGGCTGCCATTCCTCCTTAAACATGTACTTTTCATGCCCAGAAATTGTCCTTGGATCAAGTTTCTGGTAGGAGGAGTGTGTAAAGCAGCCATGCCTGCAGGATCTGTGGCCAGCAGGCTTTTCCAGCACATCTTCCTAGGGGTGAAACACAGACAGGTATGAAGGACTTGTTCACAGCTGCTGTGAAATACCTGAGACAACGGGAAGGGGGGGGGGGGAGTTGGTACCTGTGTTGCAGGCAGAGTGGTGTTGGATTGCTTAGAGGAAGGGTTTTTCCCTCCCCAGAGACCCCTGTAGCTGTGACCATGTTAGTTTAACCCTTCCTTCCTTTCTTCACCTAATTGGCCGAGAGCCAACTATCTTTTCCTGAGCAGGAGTCTAGATAAGGCTCTGATCTTCCTTGTTCGTTCTCTTTCCTTCTTCCTCCCCTGGAATAAACGACTTGGACCACATTGGGTGATGAAGCCTCTTTTGGAATCTTTTGCCAGTGCCCCTGAAATATTTCCCCCAAAGCCCTCTCAGGTCTGGGCTAGTCTAGTAATTCCAGGGGGCTGCAGGGGTAGGATATTTCAGACTGGGAGCTTCAGACAAAGTTTAAGAGAAGCCCTCTCATTAAGTCAAAAGGTCAAAAGAACCCTTGCTTTTTGAATTCCCTGAAGAAGAGCTTAGTCTGGGATCCAGTCTCGGGCACCAGACTTTGTCAATTGTTTATGTCCAAAAGATTATACAGGGGTAATTTAGCCTTTATAGTTGGTTTGAAAAGACAGGAGTCTGTGAAGGAAGTCAAGAGCCTCCTGTGAAATGGAAAAGGTACACCCCCTCCCTCTGAATTACCCCAATTTCAAAATTAAAAGTCTCTCAGGCAAAAATATGGGAATGGGAATAACAGTTCTTTACTAGGGAAAAAAACCCTAAATTTTAAAAAATTTATTTAGTACAAACAAAACTAGTGATGGAGTCAGAAACCTGACACCCTGAGGAGTCAGGGTGTTGGTAATAGTCCAGTTAAATGGTGGCTGTTCCTCCTGGAGTGACAGATGAAATGCTGCTGAAGCAGTGATCTGTAGAAGGGTGTAGTTCTCTCTGAAGGTCTGGTAATAGAGTAGATGGGCCTGATCTTCCTCTGAGGATCCAGCAGAGAAGAAAGCTGCTCCTCTGGGAATCCAGCAAAGAGGCTGCCCTGATGTCCCAAAAAGTGCTGATTTTATGCAGGTAGGGATGCTTGGCTCCTCTCTGGATGGATCATCTCACAATGGGATGATATAACTTTACCAGTCATGCAGTGAGTCAGTCAATGGTCCATTAACAGAAGATATCTCCCTGGAGGGAGACGTTGTTCCTGGAAGACATAAGAAAACTGCCCAACCTCCAACAGATGGCAAATACATGCTTATCTTACAAGCCAGGACAATACAACTTTGTCCAGCAGCACAAAGGATGGCAACCCAAATATATTTATAAAAATAAAATGAATTATTCATTTAAATTGGTTGCAATAACAATAATAATGATTTTTTTCAAAAAGGGGTTAATCAGAATTATTTACACCTAGATAGCTATAACTACTAGTATAGTGCACTGGTATTGAAGCAATATTAAAGCAGCTATAATGAAGCATTTATATTGAAGCAATTATGTCCTTAAGCTTACAGACCTTTTAGAAGCGGCAGAGCTTCATAGAAGCTGGCAGTGCTCCTGTCATCAGCTGACAATCATCAATAGAACATTGTAACCAGGGACAAAACAAGGAGCAGTTTGGGCCATAAACAAGAAATACAAATGAATTATTCTCAAAGAAAATAGTTGTCTTTGGATGTGTGCACAACCTGCTGCTCTTTCAACCTTAAAAGCACTGAAGTAATGACATTTTTAGCAAAATAGGACATCTGGGTCTGTCCTAAGAAACAAAAGACTTCTCACCACAAGCAGTGCCTGTTTCCCTTCCCCTATAAAACACATGCTATCACAAGAACTACAAAGCTTATGCCTTCAGCATTTTTCCCCAAAAATCAGTTACTATAGTGTGATGAAAAGAACAAGCATTTCTGACTGATCAAACCAAGGGGTTTATTTCCACCAGTTAAATGTCTGCCTACCAGCAGAATCCAACATAGATGAACAGACTTGATTATATTTAAATAAATTTAAATTTTATTTATAATTAAATTCAGAGAAAATTGAACTTTATATAACAAAAACTATATGTACATAGGAAAAAAATTCATTATACCACCTATCCCCCCAAATCCATCTAAGACTGCCTTGAAAAATAGAAGTACTTATATATAAATGGGATGGTATTGTCCTGGAGTGAGATCTGTCCTGCAGGTTGGGCAAAGGCTGGTAGTCTGAAGGGCAATAAGGAGGCATTGACTGCAGAAGACATGGCCACACAGTGTTGACAAAATCAGTTGTCCACTTTGCACAGTCTGGGAGAAAGAAATCACAACAGGAAAGAATTTGAGTTAGCTGCTTTACTGGAAGCAGGCAAATAGGACTTGGAGTATCTGCAATCTGTCAGTTACTGTTGAATAATGAGGAACACGTAGGTCTGGAAGTGCCTCCTTGGCAAGGGTTTCTCCCTCTACGTACACCAACAAGAAATAACTTCTGGAGTTCCAAAGCAAGGTCTGTGCTTCAAACCAGATGCCCACAGCATCCCACATCAACCAGCTCAGTTGTGGAGCTCCCCTTGTTCCCCATTCCCCTCCCACAAAGCTGGAAAGATAACAGGTGTGTCCTTACCTGTGGATAAAAATCCATGCAGATTTGGCACCCAATAGTACCTACCGGCCAAGCACTAGAGAGAACAGAACCAGAAGGAACAGGCAGCTGTTTATGTCACTACACTGAAGCTCACTGGCACATAAAATGTCACATCAGCTCCAGCTGCACTGAGCAGCCATGACACATTTCCTTTGGAGAACCCTGCATATCCTTAAGTCTCTCAGTTTGCTGTATGTAATAATGAGTGTGGGTCTCCCAAAGGAAAGAGCATCTTGGTTTTCACTGGGAGAAGGATGCAGTCAGGCACCCTGCTCTAGGATCTGAAGTATCAGCAGCCTCTAGCATTGGGCAGTCTATGTACGGCAACATTTATGTCCAACAGGTCATCAACAACAGCTTTTTAACTAAAGCATTGAACTGTCCTCTGGGAAGTATTAGTTCTAGAATGGAACAAGGCCTGGCACTACAGAGTAACACCTCAGAGAGCTCTGGAAAGAAGGACTTTGCTCAGTGATAAATGCTCTTCAGCCTCACCTAAACAGAACAGGAAGGTGCATGCTGTAACAGACGAGCTTGAGATCAAAGGGAAAAATTATGCCTTTTTTATATTAAATTCTCTCCTATCTTGTCTTCCAGTAATCCAAAGCACACCAGTTATTAAAACCTGCACAGAATTTGTCTGACTGCAGTCAAGCTATCAATACCAATGAAAGTATTTCCTTATCTAATGGCACTACTGGAGACTGGCATGAAAAGAAAATGTAATGTATTGTAAGCTATGGCCTATGCCTAATCACCCTCTTTTGCTATATTCCCAAACTCGTCTTTAAGGTTGTGTGCAAAGCTTTCCATCTGCTTTGGGCTGCCTTCCTCTCCAAAAGTAAAAATCGTATAATTTGATCATCATGCAGCATGGGATGTGGTCATCATTGGAAATGGGAAATAAGTACAGTAAATAAAGGTTACAAAGATAAGCCAGGCCACAGCAGTAAAACATAGTCTTGTCTGTATGATAAACAAAAGACAAAATTCAATGTCTGATACGTCACGAGTCATACATACTCTGAACTTCCAGTTTCATCTTCTGATGAATCCCTTTCTTCAGATGCTGAATCAGTCACAGATACATCAGTATCTGTTGCTTCATCTTCCTCATCATCATTCAGTGCAGAGTTGTCCAACAGCAGCTGGCTTCTTTATTGATCCCGTCCTGTAATTTAATTTCAGTAAGTTAGATCTATTATTTACTCTCTTTCCTTGGAACTATCCTTTAAATGAGTAATTATAAATGGTCTGTAATGGTTCCTATTTGAAAGGGACCCTATTCAGCTGGGTTAAAATCAGTCTTAAATAAAAAAGTTTCCCTAAATATTGAGGCTGAACCCTTCCACATATTGTGACTATTCTGCTACAGACCAACACAAAACTTTTGCTCTATTCACCCTATGAACAGCTAAAAATGTTACCTGAGAGAGTCATATGTCATATGTTCCACAGAGTTATACTATTTGTGAAAAAATCTGCCTTATAAAGGGAAGACCTTTCACACAATTCTTACTAACAGGGTCTGCTGTGGTCCTATGGTGTTAAGGTAACTTAAAAATTATAACACATATAGTTCAAAGGAGATATATTTTTAATGGCCTGCTAACACCCAAAGGGTAACAACAGCTGTTTGCTTTTTAATTCTCAGAATACACATGCAACAATGATCTCTGCAACTCCCATGTCCATGTAACAATAATCAAGCACTAATCAATTAAAATTACAGAAAATGTCACCAAGTTAAAGTTTCTTCCTACATAAGTATTGAGCAACAACTTCTGTTGTGGGGATTTTCCACTGTGTTTGATAGCACCTCAGTAACAAACCCATGTGCTTGTTGGGAGACTTGCTGTTTACAGATGCCATACGAGGTGCTTCCTAAAATCCCACATTGTTATGTTCCGTTCAGGCCATGTTTTCCCATTTCCCAGGACCCCTGTGACATCATATCAGATATTCCTGAAGCCCTCCTTCATGCCCCAAAGGGGCTGGCAGAGAGCCAAGAAGCCCTCCCTGTCAAGAGCCTAGAAAAACCCCTGACATTTCCTGTTTGCCCTCTTGCCTGGCTCTCTTGCCCTGCTTTCCCCCGCTCTTCCTCTCAGACCATGGAATAAAAGAGCTGAACATCCATGACATCGGGTAAGGGCCTCTTTTCACTTTTCCCCTCTCCAGATGTTTCCCCCCTCTCAAGGCTCGTATTTCTGGGCTAACCTGATCATTTAGGGGCTGAGAGAGAGGGGAAACCACACCACACTTCCCTTCTTTCCCACTAAAGGGCCTAGACACTGGCAAATGCACACATTTGAGTGGACCCCAGACCTCCAGAAGCAGATTCTGTCCTTTCCAAGCTCAAAAGAGAGCGTACCACTTTCTTCAAAGTCTACTGGCTCTGGCTCTGAAGATCCACCTGTGCTAGGAGCCAGCAGCCTGCTCCGTTTCTGAGCTTGATTAGAATCATCTGCTTCTCCACAGTGCTTTCACTGATTCTAAGAGGGAGCAAAGCCTTAGCATTTTCTATGGGAGTAAGAGTAACATGGCCCACATTTTTGCAACATCAATGAAAGCATGAGGGTACAGATAACAGTCATGCAAAGGCTGGAATATGCATCACATGATGCTATGGGTCATTCCTCCCTGAGCACATGTCATCAAGGAAAAGGAGTTCCCCCATATCTCTTACCAGATATCTCACCAAGAAAAAGCTATCCCAAAGGCTTGAAAATGAGGAGACTATTTCACAATTTTACCACATCATTGTCCACACTGTAAGCATTTCTGAACTACTGGTAGCACCCAGAGAGATTTAAAATCTTTTGTCTCCCAAAACATGAAGTTACATGAAAACTTAATAGGCTTCTGTTACCATGCATTTGCTGCAAACTCTTTAAATCCTTTCTGGAAGTGCCCCAGCATGCTTTGGCATGGAAGGGACTTTAAACATCAGCAGGTTCCAATCTCTTGCCATGGGCAGGGACACAATCCACTACATCAGGGCATGCAGGACCCTGGGCAGACTGGCCTTCCAGGGAGAGGCATTCCACAGCTCCTCCATATTTTTTAGTCTGTGGCTGAAAACTCTCATGAGACTGTTTTAACTTTAATTCCAAGTAAATAGAAATTAAATTTAAATTGAGAGATTTTTGAGGTTGGGTTGGATTTTTTTCTAAATTGGTGGAAGTCAATTTAGATTCTTATTTAAAGTCTCTGAAGTCTTTAATTTTTCAGGCGTTCAGCTATTCCTCTGCTGAGCATTTCACAAGAGGACTGGGAGGAGATTTGCTGTGCTCCTGGAGGCAGCACCTTCCTCTTGAAGCCCTGCTCTGCTATGAAAGGCAACACAGCAAGGAAAGTGGAATTACAATTCAGTTTTTTGTTCTAGCCAGTCTGCCACTGGACCTGCATTCAAAGGGTTTGGCTGGCACTCTTAAGAGAAGCAGCAAACCCATCCCAGCCCTGCTGGATAGAAGGATGCTCCTCAGCCCCTGGTCCCATGGGTGTTCTTGGGTGTGGGGAGGATGGTAGAAATTCATCCAGTGCTGTGGATAGCATATGGATATTTTCAGCTCGTAATCTACATGAGGAGGATCTTTTCTTAACATAATTTCTCTGTTGATACAACAGTTGTTATCAGGTAATGGGCGAAGTGTTGAGTATTTAAAGATAGATGGGGACAACTTTCCCATTTTTCTCAGTCCTGTGTCTGGAAATTGAAACAAAAGCTGATTTTGGTCATCATACACTCATCCTTTATTTCTCATATTCAATGCCTGGCACAAAATACTTACTTATTCATATATTTTTATTTCAAGCATTAGATCTCCTTCAGGATTTTTATTATCTAAAACTCTGCCCTTTGGGCCCAGCAGTTTTGGAAAGCAGGAGTGTTTAAAGTGAGATGAAGCACAAGTGGATTTACTGGCATATGAAACATCCCACGTGTTAAGGCAGGGTACCTGTTCACTTACTCTACAGGTATAGCTGATGTTGGCTGAGTGGTTCAGCTTCACTTGTATTTTGGGGTGGAATTGGATGGCTTTTTGCAGGAATGTGTCAACAGGGATAAGGGAGGAGGGAGCACTGAGGAAAAGAAGGGTCAGCTTTCAGTAAGTCAAACATTGAAGGCTGTCAGGCTTGATCTTCCTCATCGCTGCTGGATGATGGCAGCAGGGGCCTGGAAGACTTTATTGTAAGGCACAGCACTTTTAAAATTAAATCCACTATTGAAAATATTCATCACTTGGTGGTGGGAGGGAGACAAAGCTCCTGCCCCTTCCTGCACATTGCAGGGAAGCTGAAAAGATGACATACCTATTTTATCTCCTCTCATGCAGGCCAGCTTTGAAGCAAGGTATAAGACCTCTGAAACACCCCCTGCCATTCCATTTAATGACAGAAGAAGTTTGTATCTACCAACTTCCCAAACTTAAAAGATTAGTTGTAGCCAACAGCCTAAGATGAACCCAGACTGACTGGCTTATATTAATCACCTGGAGGAATAGCATTGGGATTTTCACACAATGACTACAGTTTGCCAGGATTTTTTGGCAGGAGAAGTTTTTTTTTTTTTCCCCGAGAACCTCAGGAAGTGAGAAACCCACAGCTCACTGGCCAGAGATTGTCAGCTCTGTACTTTCTAAAATCAGGGGTACCCTGATTGATCAGAGCAAGGCCCAAAAAGCATTTTAAGAAGGGTGAATGTAGTATAGGATGTTGTTTAACAAAGTATCCAGTTGCAAGGCGATTGCTCTCCAAAGAAACCTTGCAGACCAGTCCCTCTAAAGCCACCATGAGGATGCAGGGAAATAGGCAAGGATTACCAAAAGAGGCCCCAAACAGATTATGATATTGGCTAATAATATTTTTACTTATGTCACTGAGATTTGCATTTTACTCCATGTGTCAAAATGTGCCTTTACTTGACTATAGCAATGGTTCTGACTTCAGAGTATGTTTTCCAAAATGTTTACAGGGAAGTGCTGTGGATGGTCTATTAGGGACTGTTCAGAGTAAGTAAAAACATTTTTGAACCCCCCCATTATAATAGGCAGTTCTATGTGGCTTCTTCTGCAGAAATAAACCCCAAGTTTCTTATTGCTGGGGCTGCTTTGCACCCTCCTCAATGGCAATCAAGCAAAGGATGGAGACTTCGGGGTATTTTCCATCATCCAAAAACCTGGATGTACTCAGGCCCCCTGCAGTTGTCAGCTTAGGAGCAGGAAGGCTGAGCACTGGGAAGAAGGGTTTGCTGGGGCTGTGCACAGTATTTCAGTCCCTCTCAGTCCCTGGTCTTTGGCATGGATGAAGATGGGTCTCACTGAGTAACTACAGCAGGTGAGGTGGAAAAACATTATCGTCCTGTAGCCATGCTCTGTCTCTTTTGAGACGTGCTTTCATTTGTTCCCTCTGGCTGTCTGCTTTTGCCCTCCTCTGAAAAACCATGGTGTTACCACTGGGAAGGCACCCTTGTCTCTCTACCACCCCACAATCAAGAAATATCTGAGGAGGGCTATTTGTGATGGGCACCGCTTGCCCCCTCCATACATCCAGCATTGATCTCTGTAGCTGAAAGCATACAGTTCAAAATTCCATTTGAATGGTTCCTCAAAGTGCATCATTGGCTTTTAGACTTCTTTTAAAAAGCCTTTTAGCAGTTCTTTGCAACCTTGCTGGCCTGAAGCAGCAATGTGTACCCATACTTGCCTGGCCACATGAACATAATTAGCATTCATAAGAGTAGCTGGGATTTTTAGAGACAATTTATTTTTTGTTCTGTACCCTCAGACACTACATACCCCTCTTCATTTGGGTTCATGCACTTACAGGTTGGGATGAATGACCTTAAATCACTTCAGCAACAGCCTCTGATGTCGCAGAGTGAAGAAACACCTGGAGATAAATCACAGCTGCCCTTGGTTGAAAAAACCAAACAAACAAAACACAAGGAACATAATGTAAATGTATATTTATTAAAAGTATAAATTAAATCTTTTCTCAAAAGCACACAGCTCAGCAGACCCAAAGAGCAAATGGCCACAGAAGAACCTCTCCCAGACCTGGTGACTGCCTCTAGCTCAGCTATAAGCTTGCTCTGGGTGTTTGAGCATGAGGGATGTGCAGTGTCACACTGCCAACCCCCATCCTGCCAGCCCTCATCTTCTCACCCTTCACTGCAAGGAAAAACCAGCTCCCTGCTTTGCTCCAATACTCTGGGAAAACCTTTTCCTAGGGAAACTTGCAGTTTTTATATTCAGTGGCCTCTTGTGCTATTTGGCAGGTGAGTTTTGAAAGAGCAGGACCAGGCAGCATTGTGGTGCTGAGCAGGGGACTCAGGGTGAGTGTACCAAAATACTATGCTCTTCCAGATGTAGAGCCAGAGTCACAGCACAAAAATTCCAGGTGCTTTCGCAGCAACTGTGCAAGGAGGTAATGCTTGTATGCCATTTATACCTGAACTAGCCAGTCTGACACCTGACCTCGCCATTCAGGCAGAGCTCCTCAGGACCTTGGGGAAGCAGTGGGACAAGACGCCAGCATCAGGCAGAACTAGGCATCATTCAACGGGCACAAAACAATTCCAGCAACAGGCTTTTTATTCCACTAGATGGTGCTCAGCCCTTGCTTAAGTATGTTGCTTAATCCTTTGGACAAGGGTATGATCAGGACTAAGGATGGAGGGGCCTGGGTACTACGCTGCAAACTCCTTAGTTCCAACCCTGCCAGCAGTGAGACCCCAAAACCACCCTCTTCATTCTTCAGGCAGTCATGCTGAGCCCTAGACCCCCAGAGCATTGCTATAGTCCATAAATCCAGGGCCGTGCCAATTCTAGGGGTGAGTCACCCAGCCCAGACTGGCAGCAGCCCTGCAGCACCTTTTAGTCTGAGCCGGATGGGCCAGCATGGGAGGTCCATGAGCCCTTGGGGGTCTTCTGCATGCTGCCCCGAGCCTGGGAAGCTGCAGGCAAATCCCTGCCACAGATTGCCCAGAGACACCAGGACCTAATGTTCTGGTGGGGGCACTGTGGGCACATGGAATTTCTGACTTTTTCTCCTGGAGACCATGAGCAGCAGCAGAGTCCCAAGAGCTGGTGGTAACTGATAAACTAAATTAAATCTTTTCTCTCAGAGTGTCCTGGTGTTCCAGCATGAATCAACCATATATGACCCTAAGTACCAAGTTGCTGCACAAAGCTACAGATGTTTCATCCCTGGAAGTGTTCAAGGCTAGGTTGGATGGGACTTTGAGCAACCTGGTGTAAAGAGTGGCATCCCTGCCTGTGTCAGGGGCATTGGAACTAGATGATCTTTATGGTCCCTTCCAGCCCAAACCATCACAGGATTCTGTGTCCCATAACAGGATCTGCCACTTCCCTGCATGCAGGTGTGCAGAGGGCAGGGAAGCAGGCACTCTGTGGATACTTCACTGACATTGTGGCTGCTCCTGGCTGCTCCCACCTGCTCCCTGCATGGGGGCAGCATGGGTGGTGAGTCCCCTCAGCATGTGCTGAGGCAATACCTCTCTCCTCGAGGCTCAGTGCCTCTTCCACTGTGCCATTTGCTCTGGTACGCTGCGGAACACACCCGTTTTAGCAGTTTCTCAGACAGAAAAAGCCACCTGCAATTGCATAAACAGTGATTAACTCTGAGCACCACTGAGGACATGGCTCCACGATGTCAAAGCCCAGCATGGCCTGTGTGCAGAGCCCAGTGGCAGGAGTGGCGGTGGCACAGCCAGAGTGTTCTGGTGCTCCTGGAAGGACAGTGTGGCCAGGAAATATACCATCAGCAGGGCATGATGAGGACTTCTTGCTGGGGGAGGTGGAGGAACTGAGGGAGAGGATGCTCTGTGGGCCTCCCTAGCAAGCCCAGGGATGCCAGTGGCCCTGGGCAGGATCTGGTAGCATTTGATACCCCAGGGGAGGGATGTGTGTGGCTTGTAGGCCAAATTGCAGTCCCACAAGAAATGGCAGGGCCAGGGATGTGCTAGGGCCAGAAATCCCCTTATGCCCAGGGACCAGCCCACTCCCAGCACGCTGCTTGTGGCAGTGTCTGCCTGAAGTCCCATTGCAAACACCAGAGTCAGCAGATCCTCAGGTACAGAAATGCCTTTATTTCTCCAGTAGGCTGGAAGTGAAACTGCGAGGACAGAGGCTTTTTCTCACTGCTTCTTTAGTTGCTTTGCATCAGTGCACAAACACTGCTACCCTATGCCCTGTAGCATAGCTGCTGTTGCCTAGCACAGCACACCCACAGTACATTCCTGCTGCTGTGCCATGTGCAGCCTCCCCCAGATTAACAGCAGATTGTGTGAACCAGTGATTTGTGGCTCCTGGGCTGTGAAGAACCATGTGCCCCCAGCAACCTGCCCCTCACCCAGGCAAGAGCAGAGCCCGCAGAGGGGGTGCCAAGGGAGAAAATGCGGTGTGTTGGGATCCCCCAACTCGACTGCTGGTGCCTACCGGGGTGGGTGCTGGCCGTGCCTCAGAGGGGCCCCTGGATCCAGTGGCCTTGGGGGTACCCTGGGGATCCCCACCCTGAGGGCTGCAGCCCCACCTGCCCACTCTCGCTGTGGCTGCCCTGGTCTCCCTCGGAGGACTGGCTGCTGTCGGTGCTCCCAAGGCCGGGGTAGGGGCCCTGGGGGCCGCCGCCGGCCCCGCTGAGGCTGTAAAAGGCCCGCTCACGGACGTGGATCTCGTCGGCGCGTTTCACCTGGTCCAGCTGCCGGCTGCGGCCCAGCGTCGCCATGGTGCCTGGCGTCCCAGCTCCCAGCCGCCTGCCATGGTGCCCGGGCAGGCGGCCGCCCCTGGCCCTCGACGCTGCTGTCACGCTCTCTCCGCCTTGCCCCTGCTCCCGGCCTGTGCCTGCTGCCATGCTGCCCATGTCTTGCCCTGCCTGTGGAGCAGGGCTGGCTCCTGCTTTGGTTGCATGAGACCTGCCCCCAGCATCACCATCATAGCCACCAACACTCATCTGGGCCCTGCTCGATGCCCAGCTGCTGGGTTTCTCACTTGGGGAAGGTGCTATGTCCATCCTGGGTGCCTTGTCCAGCCCTGCTCCCCCTGGACGGACCCTCACCCCTGCCCTGGGCCGTGCTTCCATACGGGAGGGTCTGGAGGTGGCTGTCCCTACTTCCCCACTCCCTCCTCTGCCCAGCACAGTGCCCATGCCTGCCTTGTGGCTGCTGGCTGTCACCGACGGGGTGGTGCGGTCCCCCTTGGTAGCAGCAGGGCGGATGCTGGCCCCCTTGGCTGGGACAGTAATAGTGGCCTCCATGTCATCCCAGTGGTGGGGAGTCATGGTAGCCACATGGTCTGGCTTCCCCTTGGACTTCTGCCCCTCTCCTCTCACCTCATCATCATCTTTCCCATGAATTCTGGCCACTGTGGGGCTGGTAATATCACCACTTGTGACTGTCCAGGCGACAGGGGTTACCAGTCCTCTATCAACACCAATGGTGGTGGCACCTTCCTCATCCTCTCCAGTGAGATGGCCATCCCTGAGGCTGCTGGTAACGCTGTCCCCACGGGTTGGGGTGGCTCTGATGGCCATTCTTTCAGGCTGCCTGTGGGCAGGGATGCTGTCATCTTCATCACCACTGGGTGCCACAGTGACGTCCAGCTTGCGGAGGGGCCTGCTGCTTCCCACAGAGGGGATGCTGTCATTCTCCCTACCCACTGTGACACCAGCCTGGGTAGTTTCCTGCTCCCCCACATGGATGTTGGCCCTCCCAATGAAGATGTTAACCTCGTCATCCTTGCCTGGAGAGAACTGGGTGAAGCCGTTGGCCCTGTCTGTGCTGCCCAGGCTCCCATGGGTGACGGTGACACTGCCTGAATTGGGGATGTAATCATATTCATCCACACCTGCAGCATCCACTAGGACATCCTCCATCTTCTCAGTGACAGAGGACAAAGCAATGCCTCCTGTCCCTGTACCCTGCTTAACACCCTCCTGCCCTTGGCCAGAGACAGTGGCCTCCCCGCTGCCCTCATCCCCTACCTCTCTGGTAGTAGGGGCCCTCCCCCTCCCAGCAATTGTGGCTCCCCTTACTGGAGTCACCCTGGGGGCACCATCATCCTTATCCTCACTCCTGACACTGGACCTGTTCCCCACGACAACCTCACTGGGGCGTTCACCCTGAGGAAGAATGGGAACACCGTCATCAACTTCCACCACCAAATCCAGATCGCCGCTGCCCTCTGAGCTGGATGGGATGGGACCCATGCCACCACCCCTGCCACGCGCTCGTGTGCCGGTGCCAGGGTGAGGAGTGGGGCCATCCCTGCTGATGCCTGGAGTGCTGCGGGTTTTAGGTTTGAAGACAATCCCATACTCGACTACTTCAGTGCTGTTGTTATCACTGTGCTCCGGGGCCGTCCCAGCCGACCCAACCGGTGGCTCTCGTCTGGCACTACCCTCATCCAGTCGGTGGCTGGGGATGATACTCTGGTGGTTAGCCTCTTCTTTCTGTGCAGTACACACAAGGGAGAGGTCAGGGTGCCGGATTGCTGCTGGGGGCACCGCAGCCAGGCCAGGGTCCAGCAGTGTCCCCCGGCCACCTCCTTACCTTTATCTGTGTCTGGTTCCTCCGCGTTGAGTATGAGTATACATATTTGAAAATGTAGAAGCCATGCTTGGCATTGCAGCTTTTCAGAAGTATCTGATGGGGAAGAAAATAATGAAAACACACCTACTTTCCTATTAATTACATCGGCAGGAGTTTCCCTTTCTGTATCTGGCACTGCAGTAGAGTCCCATGAGTACCCACTGAGGCCCCAGGAGGTGGCAGAAGGATACATACCCTGTGCTGTCCCACACAGTTCCCAGCAGCTCTCCTAGGCAGCGGTGGTGGCACCTGTGGGCAGCAAAACACAGGCAAGAGCTGAGGCATCAAATATTGCCTCAGCATACAGGCAGCTGCCAGTGCCCGCTGCTGACCATCCACCTTTTCCCACCTTCAGGGAAGGGTGGGAAAAGTGCATTGATAAGCCAATAAATTCCCAGGCACTACCTGGGGTGCTGACTTAAAGACAGCAGTAGTAGGAAAGGTCAAAATCCCATTTCTAGGATCTGAAATGTATTGTGAATTTTGCTACAGCATGATTGTATTGCATGCTGGCTTTCATAGGGTATTATTGATAATTAACAAATAATAATCTTTTCCTGGAGACTGCTGCAGAGGATTTTATCACAGAGCATTTTTAATACATAGTACCATTGCTCACAAAAGAATACTCCAGCTTACTGCTTGGATCTGCCTGTGATGACAGTCCAGAGCTGGTTAACTGGTGGGGTTTCCAGTGTTTACTGAGCGACTGAGCAGCAACCTCTGTGTCCTCACAGCTGGGTTTCTGTACATGCTTGTAGGCTTCCAGTTCTCCCTGATTATCCTGGCATCTTTTGGTAGGTATTGGCTAGTGCATCCCTCAGGGTTGGGGGACCTACTGGTGGTAGCATCCTGTGAGCACCACAAAGCCATTTCAGGCATTCCCTACATGCCAGAGTGAGAGACAGCCCCATGGAGGGGAGTTCTCTTTGATTTCAGAAAAGTTAGTCACTGAAACATCCCTTCAGCCCCAGCTGAAGGGGCAGAAACACACCCCAAAGTATTGAATATTCCTAGGTTGTTTCATTGTTTGTGAACAGTGTCAAAGGCTGGATTACAGCTGTGGTCACACAGCATAGCATTAACTCCCATCTGTTGCACCTATCTGAAAAGCAAGTCTGTGCTGATTTATTGCCTTCCCCTGGGCTGCTCTGCTACAGACCGGGTTGTGAAAGTTTGATCTGTGGGGTAAAGACAACAGGGAAGGGGGTAAAACACACATGGGAGGAACCTTCTCAGGGAAGATGGGATTTCCCTTCTCCTTATCCTGACAAAAAAGCAAACCTTTTCTAGGCGCAGACTTTCACTCTAGCTGTGTATTTAGTAAGCTGAGCAAGAGTTATGCAGGACAAAAATGGCTCCTATTATAGTTTGCCCTGTTTTTAGTTAAATTTCTCAAAATTTCACATTAGGAGAGCTGGAAAATAATTGTGGGCACCCCGCTGACCACTGTTCCCCACACAGGTAAGATGAGCACACTTCCCGCACCTCCCTTCCTGAGGCTTGGCTCAGGCTGTTCACAGGCCAAAAGCACTGGGCAGATCCCAGGTCCACAGAAATCCAGGAGAAGAGGTACCAGATGGACACTTGTGCAATGCTCTGATTGCTAAACTGAAGGGACATGTCAGCCACCTCAGTGCTAATATATATTCTTTTCTTCTGGGCTCCCCTCTGCTGTTCACCTTACTCCCTTCCCCAAGCACTAGAGGTGGTGTACACAACTACAACCCACGTTTTCCCATTGCTGAAAGCATGCCAAGATGTACAGGATAGCACATCTCGCGCTTCCAGCAGTATGCTGGGAACCCAGGAAAAGCCATACTCACAGGTGTGGCGAGGGCTGTGCTGAGCAGGCACAGGCACAGGCAGGTAAGGGATGTTTGCATCTTGGGCTGCTCCTGGAGGTACAAAGTGAAGCATTGCTGCAGTTTGTCCTCCCGGGACTTGTGGTCCTCAATAATCCTGGTTAGCAGCAACCTAAAAGCTCCTGCTATCCCAAAGCTGCCATGGCAGCAGGGTTTTCCAGTGACCTCAGCTTTTCCCAGGCTTTGTGGTGGCCCTTGGCATTGTCCTGCCTCTTTGCATCACTCGCAACAAGGGCAATGCTCTCACCACATGCTTAGGGCACAGCCAGCAGCTCTGAGTGGGAGCTTTGACACTGCCTATTAAAACTGCCTTACTTCCTCTGTCAAAGCAGCTTGGGGGATATTTGCCATAAATGATCCCCCAGAGTTGCTGCAAGCAAAGCTGTTCGTAAATCTGAATTAAGAAAGCAGCAGGCTTTCACAGCACTAATAAATATCAGCAGGCAATATCTCCATTGGCCAATAATTCTCATTTCACCCAACCACCCTTGCTTGGGCTCGCAGGTCCATCCCGGTGACTGCAGACATACCAGTATTGCTACAGGAAACACCAGAAGGAAATTCATGCACAAGGACCAGCAGTACAAAAGCAATGTAAGTTCAAGAGATGTGCACAGCCAAGGATTGGGATGTCCCATCCCCATTGTGGCTTGCCCAGAGTGAAAGCAGGAGAAGCCCTGCTCAGGGACAGCAGAGCTGAAGGGCTAGGGAGAGATTGGGCAGGAAGCTAGATAAGCAGATTACCTTTTCCTGTTGGAGACTGGTCCCAGTGGTAGACTGTGGAGCCTGTGCCCACTTTGCTGAAATTTAAAGTTGGCCCCGGGTTCACAGAGCCAATCAGCTCCTGCCCAGGGACATTTGTCAGCTCTGGCAGCACTCACAGATAACCAGGGGGAGTAATTTCCAGCTAAAAATGTGTTTGTGGTAAAAGACAGCTATCAAATGTTCCACCTGGCTGGATAAACAGAAAGCATAGTTTATAAATATCTGTTCTGAAGGCAAAATTGCTCAATGATTAGTGCAGATCTTAGTGTGGCACCCATCCAGCTTGGTTATTGATAAGAGGGTGTGCAGTGGGTCTTGGCTTGCTCACTGTGACCAACATGGGAAAGACAGCAGAGCTGCAGAAATGGAAGGTCAAGATCCAGAGCCAGGCCTGGTCCTGGCCCTTTGGCACAGAAGGGCAGTGTTGGCCAAGCTGAGAGCCATCACCATGCTGTGTCTTCTGACACTTGCTTTTTGGGCTTCAACCTCAACCCCTCTGAGCTACACCTGTGCAAGCGCAAAATAGAAGAGTGGCAAAAAAGAAAAAAAAATTTATATTTTCCCATGCACTGCTTGCACAGGTCCCTTTGAGCGAAACTTTATTATGAAGAAGTGCTACAAGGGTGTGTACGATGTACAAGCCCTCCTTCTCCCCACCTCTACTGTTTGTGGCATTGCTGGTCACCTACACCCTTGCCACAATGGGTTCCCACTGCTGCAGCCAGCCTGACTCAGGCAGTCACTGTGGTGGTGGTGACAGCAGCTCCCATCCCACTCTCCACTCTGCCCCAGCCCAAACCCTGGGAGCTGGCATGAATCCTGCATTATCACCAGAAATGCTTAAACCATCAGCATCCAGCCTCAAGCATGAGCAAATCCTGGAGCCAGCAGGAAACTGACCCTTGCCACCAGCGAGGGAGTGGCAGTCGGATGCCACCCCACAGGGCAGCCAGCCCATGTGCCTTGATTCCTGGAGGAGAGCCTTTGACAGATGCCTGGACAGTTGACGCACATGGGACTGGGCTACGCTGCCTGTAGGAACAGGACCCAGCCCCTGGCAGTGCTAGGGCCCTTTGTCCATGCCAGTTCCCTGACGTATCTGGGCACCCCCTGGGGATGTGGTTGATGGAACTCTTGTGTTCCATCATACCAGCCATGAATGCGTGCAGGGCTCCTCAGAGCTGCCATAGGGATTTGTCCCCAGGGGTGCCAACGTTGCAGGCAGCACCTCCTGCCTCCCCAGAAGCTGTAGCCTGGCTTTGGCATACGTAAGTAGTTTTGTACACTGGCCAGCAACTTGCTGCTGCAGGAATAGACTAGTTCTGCAGTTGGACCTACATCAGGAGCTGAACTCAGGCTCCCTTCCTAGGAGTGCAAGAGCAGCACGGTACCTGCCATAAACTGTGCATGAGGGCCATCACTATTCCCAGATGGTGGCATCTGCCTGGAATGCAGTGGGATTTGTTCTATCCCTATCCATAATGCAGATCACCAGTTGGCCAGGACACACTCCTGTTGAGAAGTGAGCCTGAGCAGGGATCCTGAGGACTCTCAGCTAGGCCTCCCCATTGCTGATGGAGGAGGGGAGTGGATACACCTCGCACTGTGACAGCCCTACCTTGCTCTGGGAATGAGGCTGTGGGACAGGGACATTTTGGGCTGCAGTACTAGTGTTCAAGACACACATCCAAGTTGCCCAGCCGTATACCCACATGCCTGCTGAAGGGACAAAGCAAAGCCCTCATTACAAGGGTGTGCATCTACAGCTAGTGATGCACAGAAAGAGAAATTAATGGTTTTACCCTTATTAACATTACCTGGTGTGTGGTCAGGCCATGGGAGGCACATTGCCAAGGAATAGAAGACATGATAAAATTATCACTGCTCACGTATTGAAAATTCACATCAACTTTACATAAAATGTGGCTGTAACCCCACAGCAGTGTCCCTAAGAGCACCCTTTCATTTTTTTCAAAGGGCACTCTACAGAAGCTTTCCACATTAGTCTTGCTGTTCCTCCCTCCTTTCATGTGCATCTGAGGTGGAATAACAAGATTCAGCCCTAAGCATCAGGGGCAACCGTAGCCCCTCAGCCCCTCATCAAGCCCTGTGCTGCTCCACTGACCCCAGAAAATTTGGCAGCAAACCTTTTGTCACCAACAAGCTCAGTTCAGTTGCTTTATTTAATTTAATTTCATTTCACTTCATTTCATTTCACTTTGCAAGATACAAAAAAAAAAAAAAAAGCCTGGGATGGAGACAGTGTGCATGGCAAGATGCCTGGCATCCCCTCTGGCATGCGGTGGCTCCAGGGAGCCTTCAAATGCACCTTCCTGAGTGGCTGGGGCTGGCAGGGCTGTCCCCCCTGCTCACTGGCTGTAGTAGTAATCCTGGCCATACACATTGTACCCATGCCCTTTGTAGTAGCCATACTCATCCTCATAGGCCCGGTAGCTGTCCCCACGTGCATACTCATCCTGTTCCTCGTAGCCACCCTCAGTGGTGCCCTCCTCACCCTGGCTGTGATCCCTGGCTGTCACATCATACTCCCACAGCTCCCCAGCTGTGGTGGCATCTGTGGGTCCCCCATCATCCATAGTGGTCGCCTGTGTCAGACCCTCTTCGTTGGTGGTGCTTGCAATGGTGGTGGCTTCAGCTTCCTCTTCCTCCTCCTCTTCCTCTTCTTCTTCTTCTTCCTCCTCTTCCCCTTCCTCCTCTTCCTCAGCTTCACCAGTGGCCTCCTCAGCAACCACAGTGCCATTGCCATGAGGTCCCATACCCTCTGTGGTATTTGTGCTTGTGCCATTGACACCATTCTCATTCTCATCTACTTCTTCGTCCTCCTCTTCCTCCTCATTCTCATCACTGTCTTCATTTTCAGAGTCTTCCTCCTTGTTGGCAGTCCTCTGCCTGATCCTTTGGCAGCCCTTGCCCTGATAGAGGGAAGACAGCACAGCATTACTCAGATGTCAGGAGGTTGCAGCTCCATGTGGAAAGGGGAAGGTATGGGCACAGCTGAGCATCCCCCCACACACTGCAGGACTGTCTTCCTGGGGTACCCCTTCCAGCCCCAGGTTAATGCCCAGAGCTTGGTCCAGCTATCGGTATTTCCACAGCAACCCCTCAAGCAGAAATAGGGTGCAGGCCATCCCATGGGTACAAGCAAGCATGCAGTCCCTTCCCCATGGGTGCTCCCTCTAGCTCCCCAATCCACACCTGCTGGGGGGATGTGACATCTCCTGTCAGTGCACCTTGGCAGTCCTCAGGGACTACTCCAGCGGGGTGTCCAGCTGACTTGGTGCCAGCATAAAATGGCTCCTACAAGGACAGGTACAGGACAGGGCAATGGGTCAGCAGCTGGAGTGCAGTGCAGGGCTTCCAGCAGTGAGAGGGGTACAGAGCATCCACACAGAGCATTTGGACATTGGTCTGAGTTCCTTGCTTTCCCACAGGTCTTGTTTCAGGCTGAAATGTAGAAGCTGCAGCAGGGCAACTGGAGCTGTGCAATTATGTGGTGGTGGCTGGAGTCGGGTGTTTCCATTCTGGCTCCACATTTTGCTTTGCAAAGCATCTAAAGGTTTTCTTCTGAAGTTACCTCCCCCAGTTTCCAGTAAAAAAAGAAAGCCACAGGCACACTACATGTGGACACACTGCATGTCATGTGTGGACGGTCAGTGAGAGTGTGATGGCTCAAAGTCAGGCGTGAGCCCAAACCCCACCAGCAATCAACCATTGGCAACACTTGGCCCAGAGATAACAGCAGAGCTGGGGTGCATCAGCCGTGCGGTGCACGGCTAAAGAAAGGGTAAGGAATAACCCAAATGCAAACAGAGCCTGGAGCAGACACTGAGGAACTTGGGGCAATTCACCCAGGGCCCAGCCTGGGAGGTGGAGCTTGTTGGCACCAGCAAATGAGCCCAGCCATGGCAGGGAGACCTGAGGTCAGTGTCATCGCTGCCCTGGGTAACTCCTGCTGCTCACATGCCAAGACCAAGGATGGCTACCCTGGCATTTTGGGGCACCTCAGACCTTGAAGTACAAGTGCACCTGCTGGCAGAGAAAATTCAGGCTGCTTTCCTCTCCAACAGGAGAGCCATCAAATTGCACAGTGCAGCCAGTGGAAGCAATGCTCCCTATACAGCAGCCAACATAATGCTTTTTACATACCTATATGCTTTATAATGGTTTTTACAGACCTATAACTGACCTTGGGGCCTTTCAGCATGATTCATCTTGCTGACCACCCTGCCAGAAAAGGCACATCCCTGCATGGGATCAACTCTCAAAATGAAAAGGGCAGACCTCAAGAGCAGCTACATTCCTGCATGTCAGTTAACTTCTTCCTGAGAAATGAAATTCCACCTTTTGCTGCCCATCCCACTGATCAAATTTATTCCTAGAGATAGCAGCGGTAGAGGAGAGAAACAGGTAAAATGGGGCAAATTGCAGGGAGGTGCCAGGGCTGGCACAGGGGCCAACCCCATGCTATATCCCAAGCCCTGACAGGCCCCCAGAGTGGGGTTCCCTGGCTTCAATTAAATAACTTTTAAAAAAGAAAAATAAAAAAAGAGTTGATTAGGCGTGACACACAGGATTCTAAGCATACCAGATCCTTATTTCAAAGCACCTGTGTGCCTGAGACCAAACTTTTGAGCTTTTGCAGCCTGATAAGGCACAAAAGAGCCTTGTTACCCTTTACATTTCATTTTGGACCTGAGTTGCTCTCACAACTACAGAGGTGTCCAAGTTCCCAGTGATCCAGCAGACAGGAGAAGCTTTACCACCTGAATGGTACAAATTTGACTTTCCCAATATAGCATCAGTTTGTGTCACTCCACAGACACACATGCAGAGCATAAGTGTATTTTCTGTAGGGATATTCTCAGTGCCATAGGGGTAACAGACTCTGAGACAGAAAAGTAAGAGGAGTTCCTAACAGCACTTTTTTCCTTGTGTGAACCTCCCTGGTTCTGTCCTTTGGCCTGTCCTGCTCCTTTCTGAGCTGCTGGAAATGGAAACACAGAGAATTTGTTTCAGGGTTGTATGGTGCAACCCCTGCCCAGGAAGAAAACAGAAAGCAAAAGAAAAATATTGACAAAAAAAAAAATAAGGTCCAGAGTAGAAAATCCAGTTGTATCCAGAGTGCAAGCCTGTGGGAAGTCAGTGACCACAAATGCTGATGAGCAGAGCCTAGAAAACCAAAGACAGTTCCCAAATTCCCGTATTTGTTTTGCAGGCTGCTGGTTTGCCATACTCACCCCCTCTTCCTCCTCCTCCGAGCCATCCCCCTCTTCCTCAGATGAGTCACTGCCCTAAGAAGAGGAAAAACCAAGTTGGAGGCGGGTGGGTGGGTTCCCAGTGGTGTCACGAATACAATGTTCTGTGCCCATGCCCACAGACCATGCCAACAGGGCACAGACCATACCTCTATCTCATTTGGGCCAAAATCTCTGCATTTGGAGGGTGCTGAAACAGCAGCAACCCCTCAGAAGCACCAACCTGGTACCGTCGCTGCGGCGAATACACATAGATGTATTTGTACAGGTAGTGCCGGTGCTGGCTCTTGAAAACCTACCAGGAAAAGGAGGGGGAAATCCCATCAGTCTGGGGTCTTGGGTACAGGAGCCACCAAAATGTGCTCTTCCTCAAGATCAGCCCTGTGTGGGACTAGGCATGCAGGGTTGGGGAGACCCTACCGCGTTCTCTTCCGAGTCATCCAACTTGGGTCGCAGCAGCCAGCTCTTGACCTGGGGGAAAGGGTGGGTTGGTACACATCCCACACTAGTCCCGGCAAGGCTGGGGGGTACCCCCTTGCCTGGCACTCACCGAGAAGGTGCACGCCATCCCCACCAGGCAGAAAAACACCAGGACGCTCCTCATAGCTGCTGTCTCTAGGAACACCAAAACACATAGAGGGCTTGCTTTTCAGCTAGAAAGCACCAACACCACTCCAAACCATGTCCACATGTCTGTGTCCACATGTGTGAATGGGGAGAAGAAAGGCTGACCTCCAGCCTTTCTTGGTGAGGTCACCCAACCCCTCCATAGACCCAATTATTTATTTTTCTTCTTTCTTTTAAAGATCTGCCTTAACTTCCATGAATATGTTTTGTTTTTTCTAAAAGCCACAAAATACCAGAAAAGCAAGTTTCACCATGTGGTGAGCTCAAAGCTTACCTGGAGAAGGATTACTTATTCCTGCTTCCCCATTGCCCTTAAGAGAGGGGAGAAAACCAAGCCCCAGTGGAGATGCAACAGGAGCAGCTGGGAGCACTGCCCACTGTGGCTACCCTTCCATAGCTCCAAGATCTGCTTGGGCTTTGCCCAGGAAGCAGTACTCCTGGAAATTACACCACAGACAGTGTAATCTCACTGAGGAAAAACAAACAAGCAAACAAATAATGGAAATAAATGGCTTCACAGCCTGCCATTGGCAAAAATAGCAGTGGCAAGGCACCAATGCAAAGGGACCCACACAAGCTTAGCTGGAGGGGACTTAGCTCTGGGCAGGTGTGAGCTGCACACCCAAAGCACCACAACACAGCCTGCCCTCCTACATTAAGGAGAAAGGAGCACACCCAATCCCTCCAGCAGCACCCCAGCCTTCCCCCAGGGAACAATGCTCTCAGCATCCCCCTGAGCTCAGTCAGGCCCACTAACCTTCCTTTCTCCTCTGCCTAAACCAAGTACCAGCTGTGCTTGGAGGGAATTGTTATTACATTTATCTGTGCTTGAAATTGGCTTATTTTTGCTTAATTGAGGCTATAAAACAAGTGGCTACAAGTTTCTCTGACCTCACAGCAAGGCTCTGGATGCTCATCCCCTCCATCCAAGTGCTTCATGAAACCACAGATCCAGGAAAGGACTAAAAGCAGCACCCCAATCCTGCCAGCAAGCTGACCCTCCCATCTTCCTGCAAAAAGCAGACATCAATGCATAACCGAGCTGCGAAAAGCAGCAGCAAGCTTACCCTGCCCCAGCACTGAGATCTATCCACAGAGTCAGCCGGCACAGATTTCTTCCCGCTGCTGCCCTGCTGGGATATAAGGTCTGGCTTTGCTCCCCCCAGGCCAGTCACCGCCCTGTCCGGAGTGACGCCAGCTCTCCAGCATGCACCAAAAACCTTCCAAAACTTCAACGCTGGCAGATTTGGTGCACAAACATAGTGCCCCATGCCTCGGCCAAACCCAGCGAGGTTTGCCCTGTGCCACTTAATTGAGGGTCTGGTCTCAGATGTGAGGCTGTGACGCCAAGATATAATAACACTTCAGGTTTTAATTAAAATAAATATTGGGAAATCTGTTCCTGGGGAGTGTCTACCTCCCTTTTCGGGAAATTCTGTCACTGTTTTTTCAAGTAGACAAAAAGACCAACCTCAAAGACCCAGCCCCACAGCCACTTGTGCAGAGCCATTAGACCCCCCCCCCCAAAAAAAAAAAAAAAAACACCAAAAAAAACCCCCTAAATTAAAAAAAAAAATATCCCTCTCCAGAATGCCTGCAAAGGCCTTGGTAAGGGAAGGGAAAGAAAAGGGGACTCAGATACAGTTGTCGCCAGTGCCCCTTTGAGAGCAATTTCCTCATAGTGTTGCTACAAAATGCATGTCTACTTTGTTTCTATTGCTCTGCAAACTACGCAGACCCACACAGGGGCCAGCTCAGTCCCCTGCACTCAAAAATCAGGCATTGCTCAGCTGAAATCTGTGTATGTCCTCAGCAAAGCAGAATAACTGCCTGGGAGTGGGGGGGGAGGGGGAGGGGGGTGGGGAATGAAAAAAACCCATCCACATGTGCACTCAAATCACACTGGGGACCTTGGTGACAGGATACAGCGAGCGGATGCTGCCCCCTGCACCCACCTCTGCAGGGATGTCTCATCTCCTTTACCTATATTTATCATTTCCTGCTTGAATTTCATCCACCCAGCTCTCCAGTGCACCTCTGCTCCTTCTTTCCCAGATTTTTCTTGAGCTCCTCAGCAAAGGTCCCTAACCTCCTGCACATCTGGGCTGCAGCATTTCAGGGAATGACTCCTCACCAAATGCAACTTTGCTTCCTGTAGTGGCAAGGAAAGCTGCAAATCCCACTTGATGCTTTTAGACCTACAGCCTGAGAAGGAAGAGAAAGAAGAGAGGTGCTGAAAAATAAATCTGTAATGGTCAGCTTAGCCAGTGGTAAAACTGTGGTTATTTAAGACAGAAAAATCCACTTTGCCACGAAATACCTGAATGTTTCTTCTCAAAACTAGGGGCAAAACCAGCCGCAACTACATGCAGGGGAGCCCAGCAGGTACAGGACTACACAGGTACGTGATGGGGATTTGATAGTTGCTGAGGGAACAATATGCACGTAACTTGTTTCTGGGGACAGAGAGGTCTCCCATAGTTCCTCAAGGGTCCAGCACCCCTGGCAGCAGACCATGCCACATGCCCACCATGCAACTCCTGGGGCTGCAGAGCACAGCTGCCCTATGGGCTTCAAAGTCCCTTGTGTCACTGCAAAGAGTCCTAATTATAAGGGAGGCCTGGAGCTGGCCATGGCTTTCAGCTGACACCTTGTGCCAGGAAAACCCACACAAAAAAAGCACCCCCCCAAAAAAACAAAAAACAAAAAACAAAAAAAAACCCAAAAAAACCACCCAACCTCAGCCATGCAGTTCTGTGCCAATGCAGCAGCCTTTGATAAAGAGAGAGATCAGCATTTCTGAGGATTCCCATGTCCTCCCCAACTCCCATGGGGCTGGAGCAGATGGAGGGGCAGCCCTGCTGGGCATTCAGGGCAGAGATAGCCCTGCTTCCCGTTGTCCCCTGCTGTCCTAAGCTGCCTGGCCTGGGAAAGCAGTGAGCATGTGCCTGGCTTTGAGCTTAAAATTTCATCAGGGCTTGGGAACACACAGTTCTGGTGGGAGGCAATTCTTAATGTAATTAAAGGGCTTCTGCTCCAGGCTGCTTAAAAAAAATATGGAAAACTGGCTATAAAAACACATATTTCACCCAAGACTCCTAAAATGCACCAGGATAATTAACATGTGCCAAAGTGCTTTGTGCAGCCAGCACCTATGTTTAGCTCCTGGAGTGGGTGCTGCCCAGGCAGGCTGCCAGCAGCAGCAACCTCACTGGCACCATGGTGGGAGACCAGCAGGGAACTCAGCCAGCACATCCAAAACATTTCCATTTGAAATTTACTTTTTTTTATTACTTTAAAAAGAATCACATGGCGGGCGTGGAGCATCGGGTCCTTAATGCTTTTGAAAAAACTCCGTCTCTCCAAGGTGGCAGGGCTTGGAGAAATAACCCTTTTGTCTGAAAGGAGTCTGTTATTAAAAGCAATTGCTGGCTTTGAAAGATTTATGAAATTATATCACCTTGCTGGAAACAAAACATAGAACAGCTTATCTGCCTCCAAAGGATGGAATTTTTAACCAACGTGGTGTAGTTGAAGGTGGGGTTTGCACCAGCCACTGGCCTGAGCTTTGTGCTGCAGCTTGCATCCAGCAAGGGCACCCTGCACATTTTGGGCGTACTTGCATGAGCCCTTGAGGACCTCAGGGTCAGAGTGTCCCTGTCTGGCTCAGGTTGACATGGCTCCTGAGTCCAAATTTAGTTATTATTTTTGCAGGGCGGTAAATGAGAAGAGTAGAGTGCTCCTGCCCTACCCAGGCACGCTGCAGGGCTGAGGCCACACTATCCTATTTCCATGCCCTGCAGCTATTCTGAAAGGAAACCTCAGGGCCAAAAATAAGTAAAGAAAACAAAACCAGAAGGACACTTTGAGCATGATGGGAAGAGACAAAGGTGCTGCTGCCGCCAGGGAAAGGAGCACCCCTGCCATGCAGCTCAGTGGCCAGGGCACCCCAAAACCCATATAGGGGTCACCTGAGGCAGAGACTGCCCTGGCTTCCAGCTCTCCTTACATACTATCAGGGACAGGAGTGTGTGTGCCACTGTCACCAGCTGAGGAGAGAAGTGATGAGCAAGAAGAGGGAGCAACAGCATTAGAATAAGGAATGGTTCTCTTTCCCCTTACCTCTCAAGCACAAACACAAGTGCAAACCAGTATCAGCTGCACACACAGCTCATTATTCTTTTGCCAATGTCCAATTTTAGAATAAAAGTGTGAAGAGTGAATATCTAAAATGCACCTTGTATCTCCATTATCAGTACATATTTGCCCTCTGCAACTGAATGTTTTGCATGATTTTCCTTTGTGTCTGATCAGAAACCAGAAAAAGGAAATTAATTCTATTTCCTGGCAAAATGCAGGCCAGGAGTAGCTTTGTAATGTGAGCATTTTGAAGCACCCTGAACTCTGGGAACCAAACCCAGCAAATCACCCAGGCCCTCATGTGTTTGAGCAATATCTCTATATTGGATCTCCTCTGTTTGTTTGTTTGTTTTTCTTTTTTCAGGAACAAGAAACTCCTCATCAGCTAGAGCAAGTTACCAGGTCTGGTCCCCTCAGATATCTCTGCCACAATCCACATGTGAGTCTCAAACACATCCTCAGGAGAAAAAGCCAAATAAACCTCCCAAAAGGCCTTATTTTCAGGACACAAGCAGGAAGATAACCTGGGTTCATTGCAGAAGTAACAACCAACTGCCTGCACACCCAGCTCAGGAAATGAGCTCTCCAATGAAGTTAAATCAGTGTCCTTGGACCCTCAGGCATTTGGATGGCATGGAAATACACTTCTGTGTTGCACTGGTGATAGTTGCCTACCTACTTGCCATGGCACATATTGCTCTAACTTGGTAAAACCCCTGAGTCTGGCATTAAAAAGGTCCCACTTGCAGCAGAGGCATAGTGTGCTGTGTGTGTCAGCAGGAACTGCTGCTCTTGCACTGGTTATTTGTTATTGTGCACACACATCAGTTGCAGAAGAGAGATGTATGTATCCACATATCACAGAATCACAGAAGGCTTTGAACTGGAAGGGACCTTAAATCTCATCTAGTCCCAATCCCCTGCCATGGGCAGGGACACCTCCCACTAGACCAGGTTGCTCAAAGCCCCATCCAAACTGGCCTAAATACATAGAGAAATAGGTGTCTTCTGCAAAAAGTACCTTAACACTCAGGCAGTCATTTCTGTTTTTTAAAAGGTGGCTTTGCAAAGTTTTCACACTGTCATTAAACTACTTCTTGCTCTGCAGGTGAAACAACATCAGATCTAGGACAGAAAGGGCAGGTGTTGCCTCGGCCCCCCAGGTGCAGTTTCTGCCCCTGTGTTCAGTAACCTGATGCCTTCTGCTAAAATACAACAGCTCTTTGCAGCTTTGCATTTCAGAGAACAGGAAAAAACTGAACTGCAAAGCACTTGTTCACTCTGAAGCTTTAAGGTTTCCATCATGAGTTGGGGGGATGCAGTACAGGTGGATGCTAACACACTTTACTTGTACCATCCTGTGGTGCCCATCTCCTTGGGGCAATGCTGGGTGGACCAGAAAACTCCCAAGACATGGCTGAGCCAGAGATGGGAAAGTTACTTGCCATCAAAGTGCATGGCACTAAAGGGAGCTGGAAGAAAAATTTCCTTCAAGAAAAAAAAATTCATTCAAACCTTTTACGGTAAGGTTTGTAACATTTTGGGGTTTCACTGAGGTCAAAGGCTGTTTTCCCATGTCTGGGATATTTCTTTTGTTCAGATTGATGGCCTCAGTGATTTCGTCAGAGGTTTTATCCTCCCCATTGAAAAGGGCAGAGAAACGCCATCAAATTCTCCTGGGCCCAGTGTGTGCTTGGAGAGGACTGGTTCCCGCAGCAGAATTCCATCACAGGGGGCACAGAAGAGACAATCCCATCAGACCTTGTAGGGAGCCTACAAGAAAGAGGAAGATAAGTTTCTTACAAGGGCATGTAGTGACAAGACAAGGGGAGGATGACTTCAAACTGAGAGAGAGAAGGTTTAGCTTCAATACTAGGAAGAAATTCTCTGCTGTGGGAGTGGTGAGGCACTGGAACAGGTTGCTCAGAGAAGTAGGAGGTGCCCCATCCCTGGAAGTGTGCAAGACTATGTTGGATGGGGCTCTGAGAAACCTGGTCTAGTGTCCCTGCCCATGGCAGGGGGGTTGGCTTGAGATGGCATTTAAGGTCCCTTCCAACCAAGACCATTCTGTGACTTTAGCATTGTTTCTTCCACAGATATTCCGATTTTGCTAAAGACAAACACAGGCCAAGGAAAAGCCCTACAGCCAGCTGTGGAACTCAGATCACCATGGGAAGCTCAGGAAATTTGTCTGCACTGTCAAAAAAGCCACTGCTGGATGGAGAGGTGGTCTGCGAGTGCAGGGGTCTCTGTGTTTCTCCCATCAAATCCAGGAAAATAATAGGGTTGAATAAGTATAGCTTGTATGTCGTGGCTGCCCCAAGTTCAGCTGCCACAGACCGGCTCAGCACTGCTGCCTCCCACCACTTCAGCCACACCAGCTACTTATTAAAAATAGATTTTTTTCTTCTTAGAAAGGACAAAAAAAAAAAAACCAAAAAAACCCCAAAAAACAACAACAAAAAAACCCGAAAAAAACCAACACAAGAAACGTTTATTTTAAGATTATGTAAACTCAAGTTTTCAAAAACCCAAATGGGTCCAAAAATACGTGCTTTAAAACCCAATGCTGATTTCTGGGTAAATTGCTGCATTCAGCTCTGGAGGCCACCCCCAATGCACAAAGAACGTCACATGGGTGAATAACAAAAGCATACATTGACGTGGGCATTTTTTATCCCTGCCTAACCCATTGGGAAAATGAATCTGACAACTTCATCACATAATCATCTCGAAACTGGAGGCAGGAACATCTCCAGAGTTGGCAGAGCCTGTGGCTGACTTTCCCAGCTGCAGAGAGCAGGAGTTTCCCCCTCCAATGCTCACAGTGCACAGACACGTGGCACAAAAATCAACTACATAAACTCCTAAAAATGCCTTTAAATCCTCCCAGAGAGTATATTTTTGTCCCACTCCCTCTGTCCATCCAAAAGCTCACCCTGTGAAATCCCACCCATCATCACGCCCTTCCAGATATCAAGCAGGGTGGCCTTGCTCATACACAGAAGAACAGCATTTGATAGGGATAGTCCGATACCACCAGTGTCCCCCAAAACCTTTCAGATGTCCTTGATAGGTTCTGGGCAAATCCCAACACAAGTGGCTCCCTCCCTGTGGCCAAGCAGGAGGCTCTCCCAGAGAAGGCCATTACCCAGGAGGGATGGTCCCGTGGGAAGCTGTCCTGGCAGGACCGGCAGGAAGCAGTCAGCTCTGGCACCAGCTCCCTGGCTTTTGGGGAGCAGCCAGCCAGCGGGAGGCAAGTTTTGGGTGTTGCTGTCCAGGACACAAGTGCAGTGGCAGCACGTCCCCAGGAACACACAGCCGGATACCCTCGGCCCTGTTTGCAGGGCACTCTTGCCTCCTGCTCACACTCAACCCAAATCAATCCGGTTTTTCTCTCCATGCATGAAATGAGGAGGACGGGGACACGCAGTCCCCTGCCCAGCTGTGCCAGGTTGCTGTGCACCCGGGCATTCCCACAAGGATGAGGATGGACACAGGGTCATGGACAAATTTGCCAGAAGCAGCTCCACCCCACTCCTGAGAGGTCTCGATCGTCCTTCTCGCGGGCTGGACTCACTGCAGAGCTGCACTCCTCTTCCTGGAGGAATTTGAGAAAAAAACGGCTTCATACCCACCCCCACCAACTGTCCTACCGAACATCACCTCAGATGGCCCCGGAATGTGACCCAGCCCTGTGACAGAGGCAGCACCAGAGTGTTGCCCTGTGTGAGCAGCAGCACTGCTCCCAGTCCTGCCTGCCCTGCTGCAACAACCACGCCATTACCACAGCTTTAAAACACAGCAAAAGGGATGTGACCCAGCCCTTTTGGCTGCAGCCAAACCCAAGACAGCCACGCTTGCTGGCTTTCACCCCAGTGCAGGGGCTGCACCCCAGAATTTTGGTGCCCATGACCCTCATAGGCATCACTGCCATCACAGTATCCCCAGCTATTCACACAACTGATGCGAGGGGTCCAAAAAATAAGAGCCACGCCACAGCTGAGGTATTCACAGTGAAGTGGGGACTAGGGGGATGAAGTGTCAGGAAAGAGGCTCATTCCCAAGGCAGCAACATGAGGAAGCTACAAGTTTCAGAGCTGATCTAATACAGAAGCAGAAAAAGGTTTACACAGGGTGAAAATTAAAACATAATTTCCATAAGAACCAGGAGCTGTTCAGCTCCCAGCCTTCACAATGGTAGAAACAGGCTACAAATTAAGTGTGGTTCTTCTATAAGTAGCAGAAAAATACTTCATTTTTTTACTGGTTCTTGAATTTGGTAATGCAGTGCTCAGCAGTACACCCCTGAGACTTGACAGTTGAAGGGAGTGTACCCACTCACCCTGGCCCCTTGGGGACTGTCCCCTGCAGAGCCACAACTCCATGCTGTGAAACTGCACAGTGACACAACAGCCCAAGGCTTCACCTGTCACAAAACCTACATTGTACTGCTTGTCTTGCACACATGAACAAGGAAGAAGGGCCTGTGTGGCATTTAAAATAATGTGACTTTAAATAATATGTTTTTTACTTGCTAATAGGAGGGGAAAAAACAACCAAATGTCACATAGAGTAAAACAGGCTTTAGACATGGTAACACCTTTACCTTGCTCACTTGCATCTCTACTGCAGGGAACCTGGTACCAGGGGCCACCATGTGCACACAGAGCCTGTGGACCAGAAGAGTCTTCATGCCCTGGGACACCTTTCCAACACTTCAGGAAGAGCAGCATAACCCTTGGTCACATTGCAGGAGGTGATGGCCCTAACATAGCAAAGCCTCAGGGCCAGCTCACTGAGGTCTTCAGCCAGATTTTCCACCCCACTCCAGATTCACCAAGGGGCAGAGGTCACCTTTGGGGCACCTGGAAATAGAGGGAGTAGGAGCACCCTCAGCTTTTGCTTTCCCCCTCCTCCCAGGATGCTGTGGCTCCCCAAACAAATATCTGGCCCTTTACTTCCTGCTCCTTCTGGTCCGGCCCCAAATTGCAGACCCTGACACACCCAGGAGAAAAAAATAGCAACACCTCAAACCACACTACAGTGGAGTTTGGTGGTTTTAATGGTGATTAAAGAAATTAACAGGGTATATTTCAGCTTTGAAATACAAGTGCAAAAAGGATACAGTATAATGTTTTCTGTACATTTCTTATGAAATAATAAAAATATGACATACATCCCATCCTGAAGTGGTACTTCACACCCTGCTGTGCCCATGTGCCAGGTGTGCACACCAGCTGTAGCTGTTTCTTTTTATGTGCTGGGCATGGAGTTAATGGAAAGCTCCAATTGCAGTCTGGGCAGATGTGTTTAGGGCAGTGGTAGGTAAACACAGGGTGAACACAGGGTGAACACAGGGACCTGCCCAGCATGCCCAGGAGTGCCAAGCCACCACTGTGCCCCTGGGGCAAGTGGGCAGCATCACCCTGCTGGCATTCACAGCTCTCAGCTGCTCTCCAGTTTGATACAGAAAATACCTTTTCTTGCTGTGGTTCAGTGTTTTCTGTGTGCCTGGCAACCCTTTCACTTCCTGTGTAGCATGCCCAGGCCGAGCCCTGGCAAACCCAACTCTATTTTAACCACAGCACCTTCTTGAGAGAAGTCAACCAGGCTATATGGCAAATAAATTAACCCCTCCTCCCCCCCACACCCTCCATGCCGCTGAGGCCATGGGGCACAGGTCAGTACCCATCCTGGCAGTCATTGTCATCATAGTCAGCAGCAGGTCTGTGGTGGAGGGCGCCCAGCCGCTGCTTGCGGCCCCCACTCTCCAGGCTCTGCATGGAGCTGTCATCCCCGTGGCTGCTGGACTCACGGGTGGTATCCTCCTGGGAGTGGCTCTCCATGTCATCCTCATCTTCCTGTGACTCGCTGTTGTCGCTCTCTGTGGACCTGCTGTCCTCACCTGTGTTGTCCTCTGGGCTGCTGTCATCCTCTGGTGACTCTGGGCTCTCAGCTGATGTGCTTGGTACAGAGTCATTCTCATCCTCCTCTGACTCCTCCACAGTGTCATCATCATCTTCCCTGGACTTGTTCAGTTCACCCTCTTCTTCCCTGGATTCACTGTCAGGTGTGGACAGCACACTCCTGTCCTCAGCAGAATCCCAGTCCTCCTGCTGTTCCCATGTTCGACTATTGCTATGCTCATTCAAGGTTCTCACCACTTCCGGGGTCTCCCCTAGTTCTTCATCTGACTGCTCATCAGTACTCTCCCTGGACTCACTGTCCTCATCTTCCCTGGAGGAGCTATCCTCCCCATCCCCATCTCCATCTCCATCTCCATCTCCATCCCCATCCTCCCTGGAGTGGCTGGAGCTTTTTTCCTCTGACTGGCTGTCAACAGGCTCTTCTGACTGACTGTTATTCTCCACAGATGGGCTGTCTTCTCCAGAGTCACCATCCTCCACCTCAGGGGACCTGCTGTCACCCTCCTCCCAGTGGTGGGAGCCAGCCTCCTGGGCACTCTCCCCGCTGTTCCCCAGAGCATGGGGGCCAGTGTGGCGCATCCTGTAGCTGTTGCCTGGGCCATCGAAGACAGAGGGATCATCCCCCTGCATAGCTTCATCGTAGAAGTCATAGCTCTCCTCCTCCTGGCTGCTGCTGCTGGCCCCTCTGTGTCTGTAAGCATGGCCAAAGCCGTAGTTCCTGTAGCGCTGGTGGTCTGCCCCGAGACTCTCACTGCTGCTGCTGCTGCTGCTGTCGCCATGCCCCATGCCAGCCTGGGCATCCCCACGGCCAGCATCGTGCTCGTGTTCCCCTGCCCCATCAGCACCAGCCACGTAGGTAGGGCTTTCATCCCTCTCCTCTTCCCCATTGGCATCAAAGGTGTCGTCCCCACTGTCATCCTCCTCATCTAGGAACCCACTGCCATGGGTGGGAAACCTGTTGGCTCTGGTGCCGTAGTGGTCTCCATTGTCAGCATCATCAGTGTCACGTGCATCCACCTCCTATGGAGGTGACAAACAGATGAATGTAAAGCCAAGCACAGCCTTGACCAATGCCAGCTTTGGGGCCAAGAGAGCTTTCCCGGCAGAACAAAACATTCCTCTCCACTCACTCACCAGGAAACCAAGGTCATTCCCATTGCGGACGCTCACGCCTTTGTGGTCCTGGTTCACATGCTGAGCCTGCCCAGATTGGCCTCCCACATCTTGGCCACTGAGCTCAACCAGCTCCTCATCCACGGCATTCCCACCCGTCAGGTCCCTGGCAAGTGCATTTTCCCCTGTCTCTGGACTGGCAGGAGGATGTCTGCCATCTCCACCATCTAGGTGGTTGCCCAGCTTGCCGATGTAATCTTCATTTGCGGTATCCTGGAGGCAAAACATGACATGGTGTCTTGATTTATTAAACACCAACCACAGCACATTTACTGCTGCTGCTGCAGGACCTCATTCCCAAGCCATGCCAAAGCTCAAGTCTTTTCTACTTCCTGCACCTCAGCCCTTTAGTTATTTCTGCATGTACAAAATAAAATGGTTGCCATCAACAAAAGGGCAGCCCAGAAAAGCCCAAGCTGGGCTAGTTCAGAGCACAGAAACTGCTTTTTCAGGGTCAGCACAGCAAAGGTGTCAGGTGAACTGGGAACTTTTTCAGGGAGGCAAGTCAAAACGGTGAAACCAACCCTGCTTGAAAAGACTGAGCAGACAAAGCTCAAAGACCCACAGAAGCAGCAGATCCCTCCCAGGTCCAAGGACGCCTGCCCAGGCGTGGCTCCCCCTCCCAGACTTGTTCCCTGAGGGGCTGCTCCCTGTGGGACAGGGGCACCTGTGGCTTACCTCCTGCAGGGCGCTGGGGTGGGGGGGTTCATGGCCAGGCACCTAAACACATCCAGGAGATATTTGGTCAGTGATCAGTGTGCCTTGGCTGAGCAAAACCAAGGGTTTTAGAGTGGGAATGTCAGACCAGGGGGTACTTACAGGGTAAGCATAAGCCACATCCCAGAGGAGCAGCACCAGGAATGCAGCCCTCATGTCGTGGTACCTGTGCCTGCAACAAGGAATGAAATATTTGCAGGCTAGAGCAAAGCCTTTGCATGTGCCTCTGGCTGGAACTTGGCCCCACAAAGCCCTTCCAAATCACAGTGCTCAGCTTGGCATGTCATCAAACAAGCCAGGGATTTGTCCTTGTGCCACCTCCTGGCACTTCCTGTGCAGAAACTCCCCTTTAGTTCGGGATTTGAAATACTGAGCCATGTACTGGCAGATTTTTTTGTCTGAATATCATTAAGGAGGAGGAAAGCTCTTCTGAGTTTTCTGTTCCCTGGACATAGTAATGTCACCATCCAGCTGAGCTCAGTGGTTGTGACAGGAGCCTGCACCTCAGATGGGCAGCACTGTGAGACCATGGGCAACAGAGCTGCACCTCCCACCTCCCACCACAGCCTCATAAAATCTCCCAGTGTTTCAAAGTGGAGCATCCCAATGAGATAACGCCACTGAGAGCTGATCTCCAGAGACCTCTGGGTGGGCACCCAAACAGCACTGCTGCCTGGCAGGCATGTAAAGCAGTGGGGGCTTTCCTCCAGCTCTGCTCTCATTTTCCAACCATTTTCTTTAAGCTGCCCAGCACCTCATCCCTATGGGATACACTTGAACGTCACCCTGAACCCAAAACATGCCGGAATGAGCACACTTCTGATTTCTTCAGTGACAAAGCAACATCTACATCCCAGATGATAAGCCTCCTGCTTTCAACCAAAACTTGTGAGGAAATCTTCAACCCCTTTTCCCAAACGTTGCCATTTTCCCTCCAAGCAATGCCAGATCAACCCAAAGAAACCTTTACCTCAAGGTGTGATGTGAGCCTGCGTCTCCTGTGGTGCTGGGGAAGGGACGAACTGGCTGCTTGTGCTGGAATGCTGCAGGCTGTGTGTCCCAGGGTAGCCAGGCAGGCATTTAACTGCTGGCCAGTGCCAGCCCCAGGCCGGGGGCAACCAATGGCACCACCGGGCAGTGCTGCTGTGCCTGGAGGTGTCACCGGGAACTGGCCTCCCACGCTTCCTCTGGCCTCCGCCAGGACGCCGGCCCTAAAAAAGCTCCTTGTGGTTGCAGGATGATGAGGCAGGAGAGCAGTTAATGACGGACTGTGCTGGCCCTGTGTTTTGACCACTAAATTTATCCCATTCACACACTTCCCGCCATGACACACACAAACAACTACAGCATCACCCACGCCAAGCATTGGACCCCATCCCAGGGATGGCATCCTCCTAACCTGTGCAACCTAACCTTGGTAGCAGAGTTTGCCCTGTGCCACAGGCCAGGGTGCTGAAATCCACGGGGACCATTTCCCTTCCAGGTCTCAGCCTTGTCCTGTACCTTGGGGCAGGAGGACAAAACTACCCTAGAAAGAGAGTACTTGTCTTATTTTCATGCTCACACTGGCACTTGTGCCAGGAAGAAGGGAAATACTAAATGGAAGTGTATAGGGAGCATTCCACTCTCTGCACTGAGTGTAGCATTCCAGTGCTCCTTCCAGCTGTTGGACAGGGAGGGGATGTAACCTCTGCTCTGGAAAACTCAGGCCACAATATGTGCCACTAGGACATGGACAAGGCTGCACCTTTGTCGGCATTCACAGGAGATGCTGGCACAGGGAAATAAACAACTGAAGGAAACTTGGGCAGGGTCAGGATTGAGCCAGGGCTCTATAGACTGCAGGTTATGTAAATTTGCTCAGGCTGTAGAAAACAGCATCCAGATGACATGCCTCATGCTGGACAGAGCATCTTGTGAAACCAGACATGTCAGTTTGCTGCTGGGTGTAATTTCATCCTCACAATCTCCTCCTGTTCCCCCCTCATTACCAGCCCACAGTCCATGTGTGTTAGTCCTGTGAGGACTGCAAGGTGCTGAATGTGATGAGTTTAATTTTTCTCCTTCCTCCTGTGTCCCATGCAGGGAGGCCCCAGTGCCACTGTGGCCCCACTGCTTTCCCCACAGCTCCTTGGTTTCAACATGGTGACGATCAAGCTGCTCATTCTTGTGCCCACACCTTCAGTAGATGTTTTCCCTCTTCTTCCCATGGCACAGGTCCCCACCTGACCCCTGCTGTAGATACTGTGGGATGTATTTTCCTTTTGACCTGTGTCAAAATTATACCCCATCCCCAGCCAGATATGAGTTCATGTTCCTTACCTTTTTTAAGCACCTCCAACAATTATCATGTTTTGTCTTTTATTTTTTTTTCTTTTTTCTGTAATGTCAAACCTGCATTTAACTTAGCCCCCAAAGATCTGGCGCTCCCTCATGTCCAGGTGCTGTGGTGTAAGAAAGAGATAAACATCAAGCTCTACATGCCTGGCTCTTTTATAACACAGGTCACCCACTGCCCCAGCAGCCACTACCCCAAGGCCACTTACCTCCTTTGCAATGGCCTTGAAACACCTGCAGCAGCAGCACACCCAACAATGCTCACTGACAGCATGCTGACCTGACCCACATCCCTGTCATCTCCAATAGCCCTGGGTCCATCAGTGAGGTCTGTGCCCCAAATCCCTTCCAGAGATCATCCTACAGCATTAGCCAGATTGCCCAAGCAGATGTGCCTGTGTTTTTCATGGAAAGGAAACACCAGCCCACATATTGCAACCTTACAATTAATCTTATAAAGAAAAATAATATTAAGGATTATTGTTGTTACATCAGAGGTGAGAAATGGATTGAGGGTGGGAGCAGCAACTGTGTGTTGGGTGTTTTAAATGCCACTGGCCATTTCCCAAAGTCCTACTCTGCCAAGATGCTCAGTCCCTGGAAGGAAGATGAGGGAAGCCTGGCCAGGCTAAAGTTGGCACCCTCAGACTACCAGGTAGTATGTGGCCAAGTCAGAAACTAGAAGACTGTCAGGGCTGGTAAGAAGATGCAGGAATATCACTCCTGTGTTTGACAGTCTAGACTGTGTAGTGTTCATGAGAAGGAAAGAAATGAATGCAGACAGCAGAAGGGATAAGAGACACCAAAGCCAAAAGACAAACTGGCACTACAGCCAGCCAGCTGGTGGAGGAAGAACATAACAGCTGCTCTCCTCTGCAGATTGAGATAGCTCAGCATCAAAAACTAAAGAACTAAATAGTGTTCAAAAAAGCCACAGTTCCCTCTTTTTTTTTTTTTTTTCCAGTCTAGGCTTTTCAATAATATTAATGTTGCTGGTGCACTTCTCTTCTGAGTAGACTTAAGGGTTTTGACAGCAATTTCAAGAGGAAAAGGATCAATGAATGACAAGAGCAGGAAAAACTAGGATGAGAGCAGCACCCAAGGCACATATCCTCAGCACTCAACCAAATACTCAGTACCAGCTCCTACCTTATGGTCAGATCCAAATCCAAATCCCTTTGCCCCACATTTTCTGGTGACAGGTGTTATAAAACAGTTTAATTTTGTTACCTGAGTAAACATTGTCTGCGATTCACAGCATTAACATTACACATCGCCCAGGAGCTAATGATGACATTTTAGGTGTTTGAAGAGCTATATTGATATTCCAACTCCTTCTGGGAGCAAGCCTCACAGTTACAAATGCTGTGATATGGACAGCCTATTTGTCGCAGCACAGAGGCATGCACAGGCTTGATTTCTTCTAATCCTCTAAAATTTCCTACTTCTTCCTGCTGGAAAAGAGCATCTCACAGGAGCCTGAGTCCAGGGGCCCTGAAATACAGACACAGACAAGGTACCTGCTGATGCTAGACCTCTGCACAAGACCAACAGCCCTCTCCCCTGGCCTCCTGTCAGCTCAGGGGCAGGACTGTTAACCCTATTCCATGTCCACCATGGAGTTTCCTCTACAGCAGAGAAAAAAGGCACTCTAAAGGCACCAGTCATTTGCTCTACTTCAGGCACCTATTTCAGACATCAAAGACTGAAGTCTCTGTGACACTGTCAAATGGAGGTGCCAACCTTTTCCTACTCTCAAGATGCACCATACCCTTACCCAAAATCTATGCAAGGCAAGCTCACAAAATCCCTCACTTCCCACCTCCTGTGCCAGCCCCACACTCTTTACATGCCTATTTATAGCATTCTTCTACCATCCTACTCTGAGCAATGACCTCCAGCAAAACCAGCACATCACCCCAATGGTCTGTTGGGATAAAGACTCACAGGTGTTGTACCTGCTCTGTGCCATTTTTGCCAAAGCAAAGTGCATGGAGCAATAACTGCTATCCACATCATGCCCACTGCAGCTGAAGCTCATGGCTGGACAGGTGCTTTGTGCCATCTCTGCCAGATGTCTGTGAATGGATTGTCACTATAAATCTATATTTATCTATCAGCTTGGCTGAATTCACTAATTTGAGGCTGTGACTTCATCAGATGTGGATGTCTCATTTCTGCCTGGCCACTGTCAGATCCAACACACCTTCCCCCACACAGGCACTACTGCATCTGGCCACCCTCAGTCAAAATAAGGGCAGGGACAGATGCTCAGCTCTGTCTCACATCAGGGACCTGTTTTGACGATGCTGGCAGAGCTACTTGGTAGCTTCAGTGACACTGGGCTGTCAATAGCTCAGCACTGGCAGCAGCAATCATGGAGACACTAGAGGGTAATTACAGCTCCTAAGATCTCATTCAGAGTACAATATCTTTTACAACCATTTCCTGCTCACAATTCAGCCCCTTGGGAGGCGGGAGCAGTTAAGTATTTGTCAACTGCAAGCTGGAAGTGGAACAATAACACAGCCTTAATATGAAAAGCTTTCTGCAGCTTTCACTCTGTGCCTGCTCCCATCCAAGTGTAATTGCAAAGATCTGGAAAGCAGCATAGTGTCAGTGGTCTCAGGAAGGAAAATATAGCAGTGATCAGGGGCCAGCCTTGCCCCTGATCACATCAGTGAACTGCTCAGGGTGACATAGGGGCAGTTGTGCTGTTTGTGCAGGTCAGGTGTGTGTCTGTCTCCTGAGTCACAGCACCATGATTTCTTGTTGGAGGGGAAAAAAACATCAGAAGGAAATGACTGGTGGAAATGATTATATGAAAAAGCACTGCAGGAGTGTAAATGGGTAACAAGGAGGCACAAGCTGCCCAGAAGGGGCGGAGAAGTCAGGACAGGGCTGGCAGCTCAAGAGATGAAGACATCTGCATGGAGTGCCAGACCCTCTTGGGGAGTGGTCAGGAGTCCTCTGATTCCTGTACTGTCATTATGGCTCACTTGGACTAAATTTATTGCTGCTCGATGTAGCTGGACAGGAAGCAATACCACAGTCCCCTGGGAGCCTGGAAAAATTGACACCATTAGTGCAGCTCTGAGCAAGAGATCATCAGCAATTTGGCTCATACCTCCAAAGGACATTTGAATCCTTAAAATCCTAATAACTTTAAAAAAATAACATAAGGAATAAAAAAAAAAAAGGCAAAAAACACCAAGCAAAAAAAACCCACCAACAAAAAATAAAATAAACTTAAAACCCCTCACTACCAAAACCCAAGCAATGCCAAACAACCCACAAAGCCAGAGAAGTCTCAACCAATACAACTACAGAAAATAAAAGCATACCACTTCACACATCTGGTGACTTTCATTTGGTTCACAATCTAACTTTTTATTAACTATGTGAGTGCTGCACCCACATCTTCCACAATATTCCATATTACACAAAATCTATACAACAAAAATCCCATAGAAGGTACTCTATACAGGAATCTACATGCTTATGATAAACTGCTTTTCAGCAAGAAACAAGTATTAAATCCAAGGAGATGTTTCTTGGTTTTCCGTGGTTCCTAAAAGGGTCATTAAATACTGGGGGAGGGGTAGGCCAAACTTAAGCAGTGTAAGAGTGTTCTGAATATCAGACAACAAAGAAAAATCTGGAATTGCTTACTGGAAGTTGTTTTCCTGAAAACAGTATGTGAGATTGTTGGTGACAAACCTGCATAAGCACTCAGCCAGCGGCCAAAATGCTGGTGTGCACTTTCCAGGGAAGCTGTGCACAGCTGACTGTCAGCACCCTAAAATACAGCTCAAGAACATCACCATGGCACCTGTCAGCAGCCACCCCGGATCCTGAGGCAGGGATCTGCATTTCTGCTCCACTTTCACAGGGACTGCAGTAGGAATTGAAGCTGATTGCTTTTAAGACCTACATTTGAGACTTTCAACTTATTCCCTCAGTAATCAATTCACCCAATTCAGATACCAGTCATAAAGGCTGGATCCAGCCTTCACTTTTCCATGATGACTTTAACACTCTTCCTTGTTTGATTTATCGATAAATAAAACTTCCTAACCACTCCCCCTGCCCCCCCCAGTTGTTCTTTGTAATTTCATATCAATTATCTTAAATGAGCAACTGTAAATGACAGATGAATTCTTACACAACTCATTCACACTCTATTAAACTTCCAGTAGAATTCAATGGTACGCCTCAAAGCAGCTGCATATGTGTGATTGCACATGCAAATCAATACCTTTTGACGCAGTCTAGTTCCTCTTCACTATTCCTGCTGGAATACTCTCCCATTACTAGTGGTTTTTTTTTCTGAATGCACAAAAGGTTATTGCACAGGAGATAAGAAGCAGGAATCTTAAAAAAAAAGCTTATAAGAAATGAATACTGGATAAGCATTGACCTCATGCACAGAATTTGATTTTGCATAACCAGTCACAAGCAAAAAGATGTGAAAATATGTTTGATATGCAAGCAGGGAAGACTGATGCAAACAAATGAGAGCAAGATGCTGTATGGGGAAGCAGGGTCAAGAACATGTGCTGCTTGTTCCCCTACCTGCACGGTCCTACAGCAGGAGCAGGAACACAAGGCTCCCCTCCAACTTTTTTTAGTAACTTCAGGGCTTCAATTATTGACAAAACTGTTCCTGAGGGTTTCTAGTATTTCTGACTCCTGACATGTCTGCAAATTCCGGCACTGCCTGCTCCAGTCACATACGTAACAGAGCAGCCCTGCTCTGCCCAGATGTAATTACATGGTACACTTTGTGGCTTTCTACAAGGAAGTGGCATCACCACCTCTGTCTTTCACCAAGCTCCTCTCCAGAATCAACCCAAATGGGAATGCAAAGCCATGAAAGGACTTCCTTTGTCTGCCCAACCACACGGCATCGCAGGAGGATCCCTGAAAGCATCACCCCAGCTTATGTGCCAGGGCATCCTTTTACCTTCAGCAGGGTCTTGGCACTCCTTATTGAAGAAATCAGGCCAGAATCACAAAAGCTGATCCATCTCACCCATAATCCTCTCAGCACTGTGGGCTTAAGCACTTCACTACCTAGCCCACGTTCAAATCTTGCCCATGCCCACAGCCATCATCTCTTCATATGACTAATGTGCTCCAGTAGGTAAGCTCAAATCTTTCTGTTCCCTCTAACTGAAAAATAACTGGAATAAAGGTTTCAGTTTGATTCACTTCCCCATTTTTTTTTCCTTTCAATGAAACCAACACCCAAAACAAAGCCAGTGTGAGCTGGCTGAGCATTAATGCAAACAGTGCACTCAAAGAGGTATCATCAAACCCCACTCAGCGTGTAATCATTTCCAAAAAAGCCATTTCCCATTACAAATCCAGCCCTTGCTGTGTGGTACCAGGACAGCCCAACAGCCAACAAGAGGCTAGTGTTCATGATTCCATCCTAGTGGTGCAGCACAGGGAAATACTCCATGATGGAGGTGTGAGATGCAGCACAGAGGGCTGACACGTGGGAGCAAGTGTTGAGCATGGGCTGGGCACTGCAGCCCCCAGAGTGATGCACAGCTCATCAGAACTTGAGCTGAAACTTCTGCCTTTAGGGGATAACAAAGAAACTAGAAAATATATAGCATTATCGATAATTTTACACATAGAAATATTCCAAATTATTTTCCTTTCTTTTTTTTTCTGTAACGATTCGATCCTGAAATGGTGGCTGTGGAAACCTTGCTCTACACAATGTGGGGTACTGCTGACAGGCTGTTCTTTAATGGCTGTGGACCTCAGGAGATTAATTGCTGGGACAAAGCAGGCAACAGCCAGGGATCTTTGGAAGGTGGTACTTCCACTCAAGTGCTTTTCTTGCTCCCAGTTTGGGTCCTGCTTCCTTCTGAGCACAGGGAGACAGACACCCATGCCCACACAGGGAGAAGGTACAGCATGCTTTTCCTTCCCACTACCTCATCCTATCGCAAAACTATAATTTGATTCCTCTCCTCAGCTATTTTTGGCTTTTACAGCACTGAAATTAGCATAACTCATACAGACAGGAAGCTGTTGCTACAGCACTAGAGAATGGTGCTTGGAAATTAAAACCAGTCTTTGATTAAAAGAATAACGTCAAAAACCCTTTTAATGAAAAATACCCCCCCAAAAAGGCCTATCAAAAGAATGCTTTACACCTTTACTATCACTTAATTTAGGCAAAAGACAATGGGAACACTTTTGTAACTGCATTGCTTAATTTACCAGGAGTTTCAGCAATGGCAAAGAAATAAAATAAGTTAAGTAAAAAATAAATAACAAGAAAATTCAATAAATAGAAATTGAAGTTTTACTACATGATGCACATCTTGAATACCAGAGTATAACGAGATATGATTATCTGGAATAATCTAGGAAATCTTCACCCAAAAAGTAATTTGGCACCCCTACAAAAGAGGTGAGATGCATCTCTATAAAAATCCAAGGACTTCACTGAGGATCAGACACAAACTTTAAACTAGCTTAACTACATTGAGCCTTCTCTAAACCCAGATCTTTGCCTAATGAGGAAATGAGTCCATGTTAAATACCTTCGGTGTCCCTAGTACTGGGGAGCAGGAGATGAGGGGTGCCTTATGGCGAGAATGTTTCTCTCTCCTCACTCCTCTCTTCCTGACAGAAGGTCCCTGCTACCCCAGGATGCCTTACTGCCCTCCCAGTTCACCCATCTCATTGCCCCTTTGCTCCCCTCTCCCCAGTACAAACCCAGTGCCCTGAATGACCCCAAGCAGGCATTAGGACTGCAGTGAAAGCCACCAGCCACTCCACCACAGATATTTATCTCCCCTCAGTGTCCTGTTCCCTTCTTGTTTAGTAAATTTTGTTTTGATATAAACACCTCTTCAAATATCTTCCCCATCAGAAAACTGAAACGTGCCGGGTGTGGATTGCCTTCTAAAACTACTCTCATCAGGTCATTCACAAGTGGTATTTTTAAACCCCTGGCTGACTGAACAACAGACATTACAGACATTACACCCACCCACCCACAGCCCCGTTTTTGTCTTTCGAGAGGCTATGGGACATAACACACACAGATGGCAGGTTTGATAGTAGCCTGAACCTTTGTGCTGGCACGAATAACACACTCTCCTCAGTATTTATTTCTATTTGAGTATTTCTATTTCTATTCTATTTGAGGTAGTTGAACAGAGTTGAGGATGCACAAAGCAAGGGGGAAAACGTGAGGGGAGAGGGGAGCAGTCACCCAGAAAGTGGGGACACAATGCCTCGGGGAAAGTACAGAAACTCTTCTGTGCCCTGAAAATCCTAAAAGCAGATTCCTGATTCAGGGAAATGCCTAGTTGCTGTCAGCCAAGCCAAAGTGCCCCAAGAGCTGCTGTCCCCAAGCTCCCAGGGATGAGGGAAGCTCTCTGAAATGCTGACTTGGAAGCAGAGTAAGAGAGGCCTGGAAGCAGGACCCACTCATTTAGCTGTACAAAATCACACCTGGATTTTTCTGATTTCTGAGGAAAACAGACCCAGCATTAGAGCTGAAAAAAGTCACACACTATAGGGAATAGCAGCAGAACCAGGACCATGACAGGAGAGGGTGACACTCCATGCTAAGACCATGTCGTTCCTGAAATAACAAGGAACACATTACTTACAGTGTTTCACAATCCTTGTCTCCTTATGGACCAAGGCTTAGCTGCTTGTCACAGAATCACTTAGGCTGGAAAAGACCTCAGCAATCAAGTCCAACTCATGACCAAACACCACCATGCCAACCAGACCATGGCACTGAGTGCCACACCGATTCTTTCCATAAACAGCTCCAGTGATGGTGACTCCACCATGTCCCTGGACAGTCCAGTCCAATGTCCAATCACCCTTTCATGAGAAGAAATTCTTCCTAATTTCCAACCTAAATCTCCCCTGGCACACCTGGAGTCAGTGTCTTCTTGTCCTGTCGCTGGTTGCTGGGGAGAAGAGACTGACCCCCACCTGGCTATACTCTCCTTTCGGGCAGTTGTAGAGACTGATAAGGTTTTCCTTGAGCCTCTTTTTTTTTTTTCCAGTCTAAACACCCCCAGCTTCCTAAGCCATTCTTCAATAGACTTGTGCTCCAGACCCTTCACCAGCTTCATTGCCCTTCTGTCACCACCAAATATCACAGCACTCATTAAATAAACAGCCTTGACAAACTCCTTTGTGTGTATTGACAGAATTTTTACATCAGATTCCACTTCACAAGTGGATTTGGCTTTTCCCCCTACTTATATTTGCTTCATGGTGCTCCCAAAGAGCTGCAGAGCCGCTTCACAGGGCAGTCAGGTTGGAAATCCAATGAAATGGCCCGTGCATAATATAAAACTTGTTTTTCCCCTACCCTAGGATTTATACCCATCTACACAGGCAGTTTTAAGGCAGGTGCTCAGCAGAACATCAGAAACAAGGAAGATGAGCCACAATGAGCAGTCCCTGCTGCATTAAACTTCCCCGAAAGCCTCTAGCCATGCTGTGCATCTGAAAGGATTAAATGAAATAACAACCCGCTCTTGAGAGGCACGTGGAGATTGCACAACTTGCGCAATGTGTTTTCATCAGAATTGCTCTTAAAATCCTTACACTGAACTTCATCTCTTTGGCTCATTATGAAAGCAAATGCGCACTACAACAATAAAAATAAAGCACACCTCTGCAGCCCCAAAGAACAGAAGGGTATAGATAAGATCTTTTCAGGTGTGAGCACTGTCTACCTCTTGCTAGCTTAAGGACTCTTCCTGCTCATTTTTATTCCTCTTTTTAAGAATTTGGTCAAGAAAATAATTTGAACAATATAGCCCATTAGCTGAGTCTGTCTGGCTGAAGGGCAAAAATAGCCATCTTTCAATCTGAGCTTTAAAATAGCTCCTCCCCAAAAGGACTCAAATGTCCCCTAGATGAGCAAGATGTTTATTTCTCTCCCTTCTTTTTAAACATATAATTTCAACCTATGCAGGCACTGTGGTCAAGCATAACACAGTCCAGAGCAGCAGCTCTCAGGAGAGAGGGATGAGAGTCTCTAACACCCTGAATGCATCACAGACAAAGCTTGATATAGCAGCAGCACAGGGGCAGCCATGCTGGAGCCTCAGCCCCGTTTAGAGTTGCTTTCTGCACACCAGGAAGTATGACATGTTCCATACATCCAAGGAATAGGAGCTCTGCCTGGCACTGCTTTTCTTCCCAGGCATCATGAAAAACACAGACAGAATTGCATCCAGTACAGCATTTAATGCAGGTAGAATAAGAAATAAAAAGCCACAACAGGTTTTGGGCTAACTGAGATTGCTGAAGGGTTGGAAAACTCAGTGTAATAAAATAATAAAGGAATTGTAATGTGGAAGTAGGCAGAACAACAGCTGTATGAATAAAACACTGGTGATGGAGGGTTCCTGGATTAGAGCAAAAGATAAATTGCAACCACATAGTCTGTATTCAAGAGAACCTGATTTTAGATGCAGAACTGACCAAGTCACAGGCCACAAAAAGAACACATAGGAAGACCTTTAACTTTGTGTCTCTGTGATTTTTTAAAAGTTTTTAATGGTAAGCCACACTTTGTGAGATTTTTCACTAAAAAGCCCTTGGGAGATAACTCAGTTTCAATATACTCATCAGCAGTTCATATGAATTTATTATTATGCTCCAGAGATGCTTGCTAATCTCAAAATGACTCCAGGCATTGCCTTTGGAGTCAAAAAAGACAGTAGAGAAGGGTAGCCTTTAGAGTCAAAAATGCTGTGCTAAAAATTCCTTTTCTAGAGTATACACAACTTCATTCCAAATTCAAAACAAGGAGCTTCCAGAACGAAGTCAAGTTTTCTTTCTTCTGAGGAAAGAAAAAAGGTGTAATGTATTAATATTTCTTACCCCAGAGATTATAACTTATATTTGTCTATGTATATATCCATATATGATATTTACTGTAATTATCAGTGATTTATTTTTGGTAGATAAGTTAATTTAGAAAGAAGTGCATGCAAAAATACTTCGCAAACTTCCTGGGCAGAATTTCTACTATAAGATACCTAAAGAACCACAATTTATATTCTCCTGCCTCCCCAAAAATAAGGAATAGAAGGCCTCCCACCTCCAGTATTTCTTTGGTGTGGCACAACTGAACAGAACTGGTCAGAGGAATCAGCTCCCTCCTATCTCCAGCACTGTCTCCATACAGTTTTTAAACTTTTCTTAAGAAAACTAAACTCCCCATGAGATGCCTCTATGGTCCATATGGACCCTATAAATTATTTCCAGTAGGAAAGGACAAGCAGCACTTGCCAACATTTCCAATCGGAGTTGCTACAGGCTGTAATCTTTTGAGAATCTAAATAATTCATACAATTATCTAAATGAAGGCCATTTAATCATTTCATGAAAAGCTTCAGATGCACCTTTTGTTAAGGAAGTTACACTGAGATTTCCCTAAATTTCTTTGATCATTTAATTAATGGCTAAGAGGCAATCAGGCATGTGCTTAGAGCCCTCTCAACACCACCTGGGAGACTGTGATCTTTGCCACCTGGAACTCCACAGCACACACACATCAGCATTGACTACAATCAGACTCAAACAGTTCCTTGTCTATCTGTTGTTTTGTGGTTCATTTTGCTGGGTTTTTTTCCCTGTAGTAAAAAGAGAAAACACATAGACACACAGCTAGGTATTATATCATGGATAAAATAGCCAGTATACCTGCACAGTTTCTTTATCTACACTAAAACACTTCAGTTCCACCTTGCTTACACTTTTTCATTTTGGGGTAAAGCATATTTGATGGAACAGCCAAACTTTATTTGTAAATCAGAATGAGCACTGATGTTAGAATTTACTTTTCATTTTAAAAAACCTGGAAGTTCATCCCTGGCACGTGGTCTGGAAGCCAATGGCTCAACACCACTCTCTTGTGGGCAGATATGAACCCTCTGGCAGGACTGAGCATGCAGAAGTGCAGACAGCTCCAATAAAAACAAATGTCTTTTGAGCCTAATTCCTTCTCCCCCACAGTGAGTTAGACCCACAGATCTTTGCTGCATTTCTTTACAGGCACATCAATAACTATAAGGCAAAATCCTCTGAGGTTTTGCTCTTCTTCCTTTGTTTAAAGTGTCTGTTTAGCAGCTGCCACAGTGAGACAGATAAAACAGGCACTTAATTTCCCATTCTGAGAATATTCTATGCTTATGGATGTGCAGATATTCATAAATTTGTCTTTTTTAGACCCATCCTGTAAACCACAAGCTCAGAACTCACTGACAGAAAATTCCAGAAAAGGTACTCTTCTTGTTCTTTAAACAAAAGGAAGTAACTTACATTATTAATCTTAAATATAAAAACACATTACCACATACATACTGGTTGGCAAATTGATTTATGTTAAAAAACTTTAGGCCCTCTCACCTCAAGAATTAGTGCCAAGTATCTCATGCCTTGCATATTAACAATTGGAAACAGGACAAAATCTAAAGCTCAAAATGGAAGTTTCACTTATTGACAAAATCACATTAAATTAATCCCTGCATATCATCATTACCCATATTTGTACAAGAAATAAGCTTCAGTGACAGTCAAAATGGTTGTTATCACAGCTCCAGTATAAGAGGAGGATGAAATCTTCAATTTATCACACCAGTGCCTCAAATATTCAGTCTCAAATATGTAAGGATTTCAGCCACCATATGTTTCATTTTTTATGGTGCAGCGCATTAGACACAGATTATCCTGGCAGAGTATCCTGTAGCTGATAGGCCAGATGCCCTGATGGCAATGAGACAGGAGATTTCACCAGCCCTCCCTATGCTACATATGTGTACTAATGATGGAGCCCGCAGTTTTGCATTCATGACTGAACCAAATAAAAATTCCTTTTTATTGCACTGTTCTGGCGAGCCTTTGTGACTCAGACACAATGGATCTTTTCTCCAAGCCACTGGGTGTTTCAGAACTACTAAACTGAGATCATGCTCTGTAGTAAGAGATTCAAAATCCCAACTCTTATGCTAAACACTTTTTAAATTTTTAATTATAAAATATATCCCACTCTGTACAGATTTCCAGATACATTTCATATCAATCTGGATCATGCTCTGCACTATAAAAACAAAAATTAACTTTTCCTAATGAAGTATCCAGCAGAGAAAATGGTATAAAGATTAGTTTGCAGCCTACAGCTGTCTACCAGAAATAACACACATAAGATATTTGCATAAAAACAAAACCTTGCAGTAGCCAATGAATCATCAGTTCCAAGTGTGGGCATCATCTATCAAAGGCCAGTTCTCCCCCACAGTATCTAATCACAGATAGTGACTGAAATTTGCCCAAGTTCCTTCATGAGCACCTGAGTTCTAAAAGCTGATTTTACCCAGGGGACAAAGGTATAACAGAAAGCAGCATCTGGAAGCTGTATCTGGGCACATCTCTGCAGAACTTGCACAGGACAAGGCTTCCTGTCAAGTCATGAGCCAAATCTTTCTCAAACTGCTGCTTCAAACACAGGTGCCCACAACAGAAAATCTTAAAGACTGTTTAGCCTTGTGTTTTCTGAATCTGTAGAACTTTGAAAAAGCTCCACAGTGAATTTCTGTTAGATTGGAGCAAACATACAATCTTCCCCTGAAAAAATTTGAGTTGGAATTGATACAGTGAATATAGTTCCCTGTACTATTTCCACATCAGCAAAAGACAAAATTGTAAAACATTAAGATACCACTTTGACATTAGGAAATAGGATATAGCTGATCTTCAATAATCAAATTAATATTTCCAATCCTACCTTTAACAATAGAATAAATATAAGCATTTGTGAGTTAAATGCTTGTTTCCAAGCAGTCAAACTAAAGGAAACAGCTATTCCAGCAACTGGATGTACCAAGTGAGAAGGACCATTCTTCCCAAATTAAATGTCCCAAAAGCTTTAAGAAATATCAACATCAGGTGCTATACTGTTGTAAGCAATAAGCAACACTGAACATCCATACGTGTTGTTCAGAAACACACACAGCAGCACAAAGGTAATTGCTTCAGCAAGACCTGACAGTCATTTTAGTACCTGCTTTCTCCTCAACCATTTGAACCATTTCCACTGAAGGTACTACTTTTGCTGTTGGCTTGACAGATTAAGGGAAAAAAAAAGGCACTCTAATAGCTATTGTTGATCTTATAATTGTCACCACACACAATAGTTCCTGGTGACTTCAGGCAGGAAATAATGATATATCGGACTCAAAGTAGATTTATATATGGATTATAAAATCAATGCAGGGCACTTCTTGGGAATTACCATGACACCTTGTAAAAGGTACTCTCTCTTTGCCTGCTCCCCTTTTCCCAGGTCCCTTATTTTTCCCTTATCTGTGCAGAAAGTTATGTTTTGCATCCCCCTTTTCTGAGGTAAGTGATAATTACTGCAGCCTACAAATGCCTGTGCTTATGACTAAAATACTAATTAAACACTTTGAGATTTCACAAGACACCCATATGCATCTGTCTATGAAACAGAGTTGCATAGACCTCTCCAGAAACTCCAGCAATAAAAGAAGGACAGATAAACAGATTTTCTGAGAAAGAGAAGGCAGATCAGCTGTGAGTGTCACTCTGGGCTAGTTTAAGAGGAGCACATACAAAGAAAACAAATGAAGCCAGTGCCATGCTTTGCAATACAAGGCAAAAACACCACCACATCAGCTTCAGTAAATCCTGAGATTTATTAATCTGTTATTTTAATTTTTTTAAGAGTGAATATATTCATTCTGAAGCCTCAAAGGAAGAGAACACAGGGTACATAGATAAGGGTCATTTCCTGCCCAGTCCCAGAAACTTAAAACCAGGCTCTGAAGACAGGGATGAGCCCCAGACCATTAGAAAACAAGGAAGAACTGGGAGCGAGCATCAAGTGAAAAACAGCCTGAAAAGCATTTATTTCCTTGTCCTGCACAATAAACTAGGTTTGGCTTCTGATAACCAGGACAGTGACTCTGGGAGCAGCAGCAGAGAACAGTCCAGCTCTGAGCACGACCAGCTCAGGAAGCACGAGAAACATGGGAACATGGCAAACCAACACCTTCCAGGGCATGCAGAACATCCATTGGGGGCTTTCAGCCTTCATCATGAGCATAACACATGCAATATAACAAAAATGCTGTTGGCCTGTCTGAAAAAAAACCTGAAAGTGATGAAGAGGAACGCATGGAAGAAGAGGATGAGAAATGGGATGAAGAAACTGATTACAGAGACACAAAGCACAAAGACCATCAGACACGTCAAGGTGACCAATACAAAAGACAGCAACATGAGAACACCATGCAATTTGATGAACTTCTGAGAGATTCCAGCCAACCAACCCGAAAAACCAAGAGACACAGCAAGAAATCTGACCTAGAGGAAGAAGAGAGGGAGAACAGGAAGAAGTCCTATAAAGAAGAAATCCCCCCCTCTCAAAAAACCCGCCCTGAATATCAGGATGCCAAACAGCAAAGTCAAGAAAGAAAACACAACATTCAAGTGAACTCTCAGAGTGATCGTGACACAGTGGTGAAAATACAAGTTAGGGAAGACAGTAATGATGATGACGGTCACGACAGTGGTGACACTGATGGTGAGGAATATCTCAGCAATACCTGGAAAGAAACAGCCTATGAGGAAGAGCAGAGAATCAAGAGTAATGACCAGGAGAGCACCAGTACTGAGCCTGAAGGGGAAGGAACCACTGAAGATGACACTGCAGTTCACAAAGAGACTGAGGATTTCCAGATTGTCAAGATTAAAGACCTTGCTCACTCTGAACAAGATGATCATGAGCCACCTGATTCTGACAACAAGCAACTGAAAATGAGTAGCTCCATTCAGAACATGAATTCAATGGACAGTGACAATAAGGTAAATTATCTTTAAAATAAAACTTGAATGCTACAAAAAGGGGGAGAGGGACTAAATTTAAATTCCTGATTATTGAAATGACCTGTTGGAGAAAAACAGGTGACTTCTTAATATGCAGAAATCTCACCTCCTGTTATATTCACTATTCCTCTGGTTCATGCTGTGTCACTGCACCAGAGCATTTAGGTAAATTGGACCAGAAAGGAAGTGAACACCATTCACAGAAGAGCTCCAAACCCAGTGGGGTGTGTAATGAAAGACAAAAATAAATACAGATACACAAATGCAAAGCCTGAAACCCTGTCTCCAGCTTACTAGGCCAGCCTGTTCACTCATCTCTCACAAACGTTTTAAATGCTACTACACAAAAGTGAACAGGAAAGGCAGGCAACTAGATTCCATAGAATAATTATAAGAAATTCAGAGTCCATAGAATAATTATAAGAAATTCAAGCCTTACTGAGCTCCCATTTCTAGCTCTCTCTGTACCTCCTACTCATGTCATTTTCCCCAAATGACAAGAGCATGGTAATACTACCAGAGGCTTTATGCTCTTCTCTGATTTTGCTCTCTGGTTAAAACAGAGCAAACTGTGCCTCAGTCAGCTCTGTATTTGGACCTGAAAAAAAATTAGTCCAAGTATTTTTTTCCTTCCCAAGATTTACCACAACTTTCTGCTTATGCCTCTGTGACTGTGCAGGTTAAGACTACAAACAGTTCCCATGGTGAGATGGAAAGTGTCAGCAACAGGAATGAGGAGGCTCTCCTTGGTAAGCCCCAAGCAAAGCTGTCATGTAACTCCCACCTCTCTGCAGCTGGGGAATCTGCTGGTCTGCATTTCTTTTCTGCCTTTTGCAGAACAGGATTTCACATGACTGAACTGTCCTTGTGCCTAATCCTCTGTTCCCAGAGAATCCCTTCCATACTCCCTTGGATTTAGTAATTCGTTAGTGGAAAACATGTGTAGGCAGTGCACAGATTTTTGTGTCAGTTATACAGAAATTGGGATTACCTTGCACTGAGAGCTTTCAGTTTCAGAACAGCAGCTGAAATTCAAGTAGGAGTGGGACAAAGGCCAGTGCTTGATTCAGCAAAGACAGATGGGATATATTTCACCAAAAGAAGCTTGAAGTGAACATCAGTCCCTACAGAACAAACAGCTTTTTCTAGGGAAAAAAAAAAATTATTTCCCCATCTAATTCAATCCTGGTACTGCTAGAAGTTTCATAAAAATGCTCATTTAAAGTTTGGCTTGTTTTATTCAATACAAGATCCAGCTTCATAACAAACTTAAAAATGCAAACTTAAAAATACAGTTTAACTTCTTGATGAATACTGGGCTGTGTTTTGCTTTGGCTCTCAGTAGTATCTGACAAACATTTGGCTTTATCCCATCACCTCTAATAGTCCCTCTTTCCTGCTAGGACTGCCAGACAAATGTCGGAACTTCCACTGCAAAAGAGGCAAAGTCTGTCATACAGACAAACAAGGGGAACCCCACTGCTTTTGCCAAGATCCTGCTACTTGCCCTCCCACCGAAGACTATGAGCATGTGAGTATTTCACCCAGTGTACAGGACTGGGAAAAGCCACCTCAAGTGTTCACAAGATAGCATATTCCCCTGCTATTATTTAGCATGGTTCTATACCCTAAAAAGCATGCAACTGAGTTTGAGTGATTCCAGTAATTGAATAATTAAGTATAAAGCACCCAAACTTACTAAGTGTGGTTTGAGAGCAGTATGAACCCTTGTAACTAAGTAACTGACTTGCTTCACTCAGTCCCAGGGATTGTAGGTTTCCCCTACCACTAAAAATTCTATGTATCCATTTGGTATTTTAGAGCACATGCTGAGTACACATCCAGTGAAATAATCCTACAGCATCTCAGAGGCTATATTACAACCATAAAATTAAACTGAAGTGTTGCATAACTGGGTGTACAAGTACAGATAACTAGTCCTCATGCATACAACAGCTCATGTGTACTCCCTGTGGTATTCACCACATTATGCTTTTATTACTGTAATGACTATGAATCACAAGGATTTTTCACAACATAGTGGTGGTTTTCCTTCCTCTAGGTTTGTGGTACAGATAACAAGACTTATGATGGCACATGTCAACTGTTTGGCACCAAATGTCAACTGGAAGGGACAAAAACAGGATGCCAGCTGCACCTAGATTATATGGGCTCCTGCAAATGTAAGCTTGTTTTCCTCTGAAGAAAGAACTGTAATGAACAGAGGCTTATGCCTTTATTAGTGTTCAGCTCTTTATTAAAAGATTAGTTGGGCAGGGGGCTCAACATGGAGCTCGCCCCTGCCGTTGCAGCTTTCCCGGTAGCTGAAGGGAGAGAAGGCATGCAGAGTCTTTCCCTGAAGTCCTCGTGGCACCCTGGAAGCTGGAGGTGAAGAGGTGTGCAGTCTGTATCTGAAGTCCCAATCAGCAGACCGTCCTCTCTCCTTTCCTGCTGGCAGCCTGGCAGCCGAAGGGTGGGGGGATGTGCAGAGCCTGTTGCCGGAGTCCAGCAGCAGCTATCCCCTCGCCTGGTAGCACCAGGAAGTGTCGCTCCTTTGCTCCTGCTTCCCACAGCCCAGTCCAGTCTGGTGCTCTGGAGGCTATGGTGACAGATCAGACATAGACTGGGGATGTGGTTCCCTTTTCCCCAGCCAGCGCACCCATCCAGCCCCCTCCACTGTGCCCAGCCTTCCATTTAGGGGTGTTTTCATCCCCAAAACCCCCTCCCATGATTCCAGTGGTCCAGTGGTCCCTCTATTTTGCATCCCAGTCCTAGAATGGTAGTGTGGGTGGAGGGTGTAGGTGATTCCCAGGAGCAATTAACTAATTAGCATTTCTGTCATAAATAAAGTCAATGTCTAACCTTTTTGTCTGTTTACCTCCTCACAGTTCGGAGGTTCCCTTGTGCATGTGTTTGCTGGTTCCACTCCTGTGTATTTGCTCTTGTGCCCAGTTTGTACCCCAGTTAACTCCCTGAGTCTCTGTACCCTCCCCTCTTGTTATGGATGCTTTGTTAAAATCCCTTATAGAAGAAATCCTACCTGTTGGTTTCACTAGTCTAAAGCCCCTTCTGTCCCTTTCACTGCGTCGGGTAGTTCCGAAGCTGCTCCCAGGAAGCTGCTCCCAGGGGAGACTTCCTGTTTCCCAGAGGGCCGAGCGGGCGCTGACTATTAATTACTAGACTTCCATGTAAAACGAAATGGACCCAGACAACGAGCCAAGAGCAGGAACCGCAAAATGATCCACCCCTACATGCAAGGAAAGCTTCAGAGAGTTGGAGAAGACCCTTGGAATTTCCGAAGCCAATCGCTATAAGCTTAAAGGAGCCAGAGCAAAGAAAACCCCCTAGACCAGCGAGCTACCGGCAGTCTTGTGACGTATCCTGCGAGGGCGAAGACTCCGACCCTGCCGTGACTGAAAGGATCGTCTGCCCCTCCTCTGGGACGTTGACTCACCTGGGAGCAGCGGCGGCGTCGCGAACCCCGAGCCCCCACCCCCATAGGCTCTCCTTATAATAAAGGCCTTATCAAGAAAGGAGCACAAGGTCTCCTGGCCCATTTGTTTACATAAATTTCAATGCCAGTACTTAGCTCAATTCAGCAGTCCCCATGGAAACCAGGAAGGTCCTTTTGTTCACAACAAGAACCAGTAGCCTTAACGCATCTGCCAGCCCTAAATTACCCTTCTTCCTGTAATCTGCCACTTGTGCATCAATTATCTGCTAATTAAGGCCTTCAAAACCCTAAACATGTTTAAAAAGTATCTTAAACCTAGCCATCTCTCCTGTGCTTTCACGAATTTGTTGGTGACCGTATCTTCCCCTTGCACTGTCTTATATGCTCCTATTGCTATAGCCTCTGAAGATTTTTTTAAATCCTTGACCAGTAAACAGTGTTTACAGAGAGTTATTAAATAAAAATGTCCATCTCAAACCCCCATGGAAAATAAAAACCAAAACACATCAACCAAACTTAGATGCCAAATGCAGAAGTCAGGATCTAAAAGCCAGAACTGATTTCCAACCTCTTCAACTGCTGCATATGGTAGAAGGAAAAGTGCATTCCCAGCCAGAATATTCCTTTGCTGTCAAAAACTCTACTTTCATGCAACTGACTGATTAGACCTTCACTGCACAACTATGCTCAAAAGCTGCAGATATCAAAAGGTTGTGGTTTGCACAGCTGGTTAAGCACGTGCACTAAAAAAATTGTAGCTTTATAATTGAACACATTCTGTGCATTCAAAATTTTATGTATTAACAGCTCCACGAATTCTAATTTTTACTGAAAGCAGATCTCAAATCTCAAATCTCAGAAATACTCAAATGGGGACTTAACAGATGACTTATTAACAAAAGCTTTTCTTTTTGGCACAGACATCCCCCCCTGCACTGATTATGAAGTGGATCAGTTTCCCCTCCAGATGCGAGACTGGCTTAAGAACATCCTTATTGAATACTATGAAAGTGACCTGAACACGTCTGGGATTCTAACCGAAAAGCAAAGGACAAAGGTCAGCAATCCTTTTCAAATAAGATTATGCAGTTACCTGTGTAATGAGGAGAGGCTTATGCCTTTATTAGTGTTCAGCTCTTTATTAAAAGATTAGTTGGGCAGGGGGCTCAACATGGAGCTCGCCCCTGCCGTTGCAGCTTTCCCGGTAGCCGAAGGGAGAGAAGGCGTGCAGAGTCTTTCCCTGAAGTCCTCGTGGCACCCTGGAAGCTGGAGGTGAAGAGGTGTGCAGTCTGTATCTGAAGTCCCGATCAGCAGACCGTCCTCTCTCCTTTCCTGCTGGCACTCGGGCAGCCGAGCTCCTTTGCTCCTGCTTCCCACAGCCCAGTCCAGTCTGGTGCTCTGGAGGCTATGGTGACAGATCAGACATAGACTGGGGATGTGGTTCCCTTTTCCCCAGCCAGCGCACCCATCCAGCCCCCTCCACTGTGACCAGCCTTCCATTTAGGGGTGTTTTCATCCCCAAAAACCCCCTCCCATGATTCCAGTGGTCCAGTGGTCCCTCTATTTTGCATCCCAGTCCTAGAATGGTAGTGTGGGTGGAGGGTGTAGGTGATTCCCAGGAGCAATTAACTAATTAGCATTTCAATGTCAGTACTTAGCTCACTTCAGCGGTGTCCTCATGGAAACCAGGAAGGTCCTTTTGTTCATAACAACCTGGACTAGTCCAGAACATCTCATAAAAAATGGCATAAATTAGATGACTTCTGAGATGGCTTATTTCCCACCAAAACATGCATTGCCTGCCTCAGGACAGGAGATGTGAAAAACTGGTTTAATCTCCTAACAAGCTGAGGCTACTGCCCACCTTAGCTGAGTCTGACAGTTAAGCCACAGGAATTCCACTTCTTTCTAGTTACTGCCAAAGGTGACATGGACAGCAGCAAAACTGTCCTGGACTACCTAAGGCAAGCTCTTCATGCTGCATATGGTCACCAACACTAAAACACCCTAGTTTCATTTCTCCAAAACATCTTCTTGCCAGATAGTTTTCTTCAGGACAGATCTTCAACCCAAAACAAAAAATAACAATTTCTGTGTTGAGTTCAGGTAAAAACAATCTATCGGAATGACAAGCGCCTTGTGGCTGGTGACCACCCGGTCAAGCTGCTCCTGCACGACTTCGAGAAAAATTACCACATGTATGTGTATCCTGTGCACTGGCAGTTTCACCAGCTTGACCATCACCCTGTTGACAGGCAAAAAACGATCTGTGTTTCAGTTCTGATTCGCTGATTAAACTCAGGCTGTTTTACTTGTCTAAACACCTCAGGGGATTCTCTACATACAGAACAATCCCTTAGCTGTTAGAAGCCAGTATCACTCCCTCTCTAACACAGAACTTTTTCCCTCATTGTTTTCCTGATCATATCCTAGGTCAGGATCTGCTTTCCTCGTGCCTTGCATGATCATGTGTTACACTGTAAGCTCTACAGTGTCCTAATACCTACTAATACTCTCAGCCAGGAAAAAGTCCTGTTATTACCGAAGCTAAGAGAAACAGGCTAAGTACAAAGGACAGAGACCTGGCAGCAAAAATCCATTCGTGAGGTATCTACAGTTTTCAACTAACACCACAGAGGTCTCTCAGTTTAAGGAACAGATATAGTCACAGTTCAGAGGAAGCTTCCAGCTTCTGAGAATATAACTCAGATTTCTAGCTTTTGGTCATATCACTCAGTGATGGGATCTGTATTTCCAAGTTCAGACCTTCAGTATCTCAGAACAATCACACTTACTGTTTTAGAACACAGTTAAGCTCTTTGCAAGCTTGATATCCTGAGAATTAACAGCAAAACTCCACAAGTGTTGAGTTGTGAGCAAGTTGTTCCTTTCAATACCTGTAATTACTACAAAAGTAATACTTGTTATAGGAGAAAAGATGTTGGCGAACATGCAGCGAAAGCATTTTAGCTCATCAGATATTAGACGCCTTTATCATGACCTGGGATATATTCACTACAGAAGCACCATAAAAAAGTCTATTGGGGCATCTCTGATAAAGCCATCGTTGTTGTCTTCTAGCATTTTAGATCAGCTTTGATAATCCTGCTGATTTATTAAGGAAATGCAGTTCTGCCCTTTCTTTCAGATTATTAACATACTCAGAGTTTGCACCCTTGAGAGCCTCCCTTGTTCCCATGGAACACTGCATAACCCGTTTCTTCAAAGAGTGCGATGGAGACCAGGACAAACTCATTGCTTTGAAAGAATGGTGCCACTGCTTTGGGATTAAGGAAGGTAAACCTAAAAGAATAGGCAGATGTACCTGACAGAATGTTCCCACCAAGAACATTACTCAGACTTCAACAAAGGTCTGAGGCAAAGAAATTGTAAACAGAAGCCCATGGCCACTGTGCCGAGAGGAAAACAGAATACTGGAAAAAGACTGCAAAAGGTCAACAGCGTTAACAGCGTAGCACAGGTTAATCCCAGAAGAGTTATGGGACAGAATGATTTGGCCAAACAAGACTGAAAAAATGTGTTCAAAATACTACTAGCAAGTCCCTAATTTTAAATGGATGCTGATTCTAGTCAGAAGTCACACACACAGAACCTTTGATCTTCACAAAATTTTTCAAGCTCTTCTGATGACATTTTACCAGTCATGAAGGACTAAAGCTGCAAGGAGTTATCTAAGTACATGTATACTTCTGCCAGTGATTGCTCATTCATAGCATCACTTTATTGATAGTGATATAGCATAAAAATGTTTATTTGGCATATAATGTTAATAATGTTTTCTTCTTCTTTGTTGCAGAGGACATAAATGAAAATCTCCTCTTCTAAGCCGATCTGAACAGACTCCCGCTACTGCACTAAAATTGATGAATCCTCCTTACTTTTGTAATTAACAGCTGAACAGCTTTCAAGACAATGGTGGAATAAGGTTCACTGAATTCTTATCGAACAACCCAAGTGCAGAAAATTTCTACATTCATTAACAGCAGAAAAATGTAACTACTTCACAGCTAAAAAAAACAGTGTTTCCCCCCACATGTATCTGTGATCTTCCCTAACCAATAAATACTACTAACCTAATGACTAAGCTGTTCACAAAACTCTTCAGTAGAATTATAGAATGTAGATTTTATCACTCACTGAAATGGGACCGGTTTCCTTTATTTACTGTATTGTCAACATGCTGCATAGAAGTCTCAAATAAAACAGAAGTCTATTGCATATATGGGTTTTCTCACAATTTTGTTGAAGAAAATTGTTTCTTTCATCTTTGCCCATCTTTTGCTCTCCTCAAGAGAGGCACAATTTAAACATAAAAAAGCCCAGGACAGGATGAGATTATTCCCGAATCTCCATAAATTTTTGATTTTAAGGTACACACTTCACTGAAAGCATTCCAGGCATATTCTGCTTTAAGGAAAAAGCCCAAAATTCTATTCTTACAAAGGATGATCAGGAAACAGCTTTCACCTGAACCACATCACCTCTCCAAAGAAAAGAAGATGGGAGTCAGAAATGCTATTTTGTTAGCTTAAATAGTGGAAGTCCCATCCCCCTCTGCTAATTTGCTCTGGAAGCAGCACAGGCTGATAATCGTAGTCCAACACCAGGCTGATGCTCTGGGATAGAAAAAGAGCTTATTTTCAACACAAGAACTTCTTACACAAACCAGAGATTATTTCCTAGCACTGCCAATTTTTTTCCATAATCCTGACTTGTTGCTCAATTCACATTCTGCAACATTACGAAGCAGTGTGTAAATAACTCAACCTGGATGGCATGTACAAAAGCACATTCTCTATGCTAGTTCCATTTGGAAAAGATCCTTTCTCTGGGACTTCAAATGTCTTGGGGAAGAAAGTAATTTTGACAGCACTTTTCCAGCCCGACTGCAGCCTATTGCTTATTTGCTCTTTCTGTTTTTTGTTTAACCCACACACAGCTGGGCGGCAGAAAGCACACCTCTCAAACTGCAAGTACATTGCCAGTACACAGCTGGCCTCAAAAGTTAATGACTTTAACCCACAAATTCCCATTTCTTCAGGAAAAAGAATTTATGCTGTTGCTCACTTTGCAGCTTCAGCACTCTCAGTATTATCACCTGAATACTCCTCCAGCATCGCTACAGTGAGAATATCTACAGTGAAAAAATAAACAACAAATACTCTTTCCAAAACACATTTCCATGGCCAAGCCTGTCAACCTTCTAAGGATTAGTAGGGGTTGTTACAAAAAAAACCCAGTCATTTTTATCAGCTGAGAAGAAAAAATAACCCAAAAGACCTAAAGAAGGCATGATTACTGACATTTTGTGGTTTGCTGATGCAAGACAGAGTACTAAGAACTGTATATAGAGACTGCAGATCTACATCCCCTGACTGTCTTGTGGATCATGCTTTCAAAACCCCACTACACTGCTGGGAGTCTACTCTGCATAATGCATCACTTCACAGAAGAAATCTGATAGGCAGAAAGAGGTGAGCAAAGATTGAAAGAAAAATTAATACCTTTTGACATTATCTTTTCCTTTGAAAGGAACATACTAGTAACTCTGCAAGATTCCCACAGTTTCCTGCATTACACACCCATAACTCCTCTAGGTTTCACTAGCTAACTGTGAGGCAGGGGCAGAGTTGAAAAGGAGAAAGTCCTAAACCCATTAATTAGTTAAGCAGGATGTGGATAAAGTCTCAACAGTGCATGAGTGTGTCACAGTACTGTTACACAAGGTAATTCTACACCATGACATTTATCACCAACTTACTTCAACACATGGATCACAATTCCTGATGTCCTCAGGTCTTAACATCAACTTTCAGCTATCACTGTCACTAACTCCTAACACCAGTACATAATTAACAGTAATTGATTAAAAACACAGAGAGAAATGTCTGCAACTGTTGTGCAGCCCCTGTTAGCAACATAAATGTCATAGAAGGTCCCCATCAGCCTCCTGACTGCAAGTTACTCGCATCACCTTTAGGGTAAGAAACCAGCATAATTTACAAGATTATACTTCAAGGCTGATCTTTCCACTGATTCTGTTTATGATGCAGTCTCCACAACAGCTCTACTGTACCCCACAAGAGCAGGAATCACAAAATTCAGGTCCTCAAATCAGTCATGAAGCTTCATCTTCCAATAGTTTTCTTTTGACACAGAAGCACAGTCACACATTTAGATGTGAATCCCAGCCACACTGGTGTCACTGTTGAGGCAGGACAGGAATAGAAAAGACTCCAAGATCAGAAGGCAAAGAAAAGAACATTATTAACAAGTAGCGTTCCTCTTTTATAACCAGGATTGCTAAGGTGAAATATGATTTGCCTCAAAGTGAAAACCTTTCACCCCATTGGTACACTTGGACTTAGGTCAGTGTAGCAGAACATATCTATAAACAATATGAACACAGAGAGAGATAATAATTGCTTACATTCCTTTCAGACTCTTTCCCAGGCTTAGCCTGGTAGAAATCTCTCTCATTTTCTCTCTGACTGAACTGAGAATATCCATACACTGTAAACTAAAAAGTAATTGAATATGAAAACTAATCTCCCAAAGTAGAAAGTCCCTGCAAAGTTATGTTAAATGAAATGACTCAGAAAAGAAATTTCACTTTATTATGCAGCACTTAATTTAAGCCATTATTCAGGTTATCCTACAAGTCCCTCATTCCTTAGGGATTCATATTCCTGAAAAGGAATCAGTGCAAAAACACAGAGCCTGTGAACTACTACCAGTCAGAATGCCAGTGCTGCCATGCAGATCTGCAGACATTATGAAACAGCTGCAAATAATGAAGCCAAGAAAGCAAAGCAAGAGCTCCACATTCTTCTCATATCACACTAGCTAAGAAAACAAAAGAAGCAATCTGAAGTCTCTGAAAAAGCCTATGTTTATCACTGTCCAGTGTTTCTCCCAGCTGAATTTCACAGAATTTTCACTGAGGATGACAAGGACATCTGTTTCAAGGCTGGAAAACATATTCTCCTCTCAGAGTCTGTCAGTTCCCAGTTTCCATCACTTGCTGCACTCAGAGCCAGGATCCTCACTCCAGTGGGCTCCCCATTTCTCAGTCACCAACTTGATGAAGTAGCTGTGACTCGCATACAGCTTAAGCTTCTCACTGATGTCAACCCACTTCACCGCTCCAGCATCATCACCTGCTTCCAGAGGCACGTTATCCATTGTCTCACCTGTTCACAAAACAAGAGTCAGAACATGCTATTGCATCTTTTCTTCCTGCTTTTTCCCCTCTCACATCCTATTAGTTCTTCCACAATGCCCTTTCACAGGCAGCAACCTTCAATGGCTTCTTAGAGAAAAAGCAACTAAATCTCTCACTGATTCTGTGCCAGAAACCTTTTTCAGACTTGCACTATTTTAAGGCAAATCTGAACAGCAGAAATGGTGTTAACACCCTGTCATCATTCCTAGGATATCACCATAGCATGAAAAGTTACTTTAAACCATCATGACAACATGTACTTATTACCCCAAGTTTAGCCAATACATCTGCCCGCATTTTTGCTTGTTTCTTTAATATTTGACTGCTCCGTTTCTCAGATACTATTCTACAGAACAAACTGAATTCTGAAACTTATATACACTTATGAAAAAAAAAATTAAATTTTAGAGAAGGCCCCAAAATAAAAAATACTAGTTTTTAAAAGGGGATGCATAAAGACTTCGGAATTGCTTTATTTTCCAAGTTTTCACTCTGTTTTTAAAAAGAATCTCAGGACTTCATAGACAACAACCAAGTAAATGCTCTTCTATTCTGTACTGGAAACAGAGGCCAAAGATACACCATCTCCACTACTTCTGGGACTGATAAATCTAGGACCAGTGACATGTGAAACTTCACAGCTGGCACCTACTGTCCAAAATTCAGTGGAAATGTCATTGCATAAAGTTTCTGGCTTGAACACATCAGAAACAAATCAATCTAAGTAGGTGAAAAACTGGAGTCCAAGATAACAGATCAATTTAAGAATCTAGTCCTATATTTTACACCTGACTTTCATGCTCCCCTGATTGCATTGCCATTCTCAGCTCAACAACAGCCCAAATTTCAAACCAACACATGGAGTAAAAGACAACTAAGAGCATGACTGGATATATTTACCTGTTTCATCATGATAGTTCACAGCCTCTGCCTCCATCCAGGCATTATCAGTGTTACGAGGGTCATCCACATATCCTTTGTACACCTTTAAGGCCCCAAACAAACCAGAACAAGCTCAGTGTCAAAACAAACAAGGTGGAATCAGTCATACTTTTTTCTTTCCCTCTGAGACAGAGTTTTCAACAGTCCCTTCAATTTCCTACACCTCAAGAAGATGAGCATTGCAACTTATTTTCATTTCAGCTGCATTTCTTCAGGTTCCACACAACTGTGAGCTATATGCACAGCTCAAAAGCCAACCACAAGAGATACAGAGCTCACCACAAAGTGTTCCTGGCTGAACAGCTTCTGGAGCTGCTTCTCCAGTTTTGCTTTCTCTTCAGGGGATTTCTGCAGAGAGTTCAAGGCCTCCTCCTCAAATTCTCGCTTCAGGGTAGCAGTGATCTTCTCCCCTGGGTCCACCATCCCCTTAGAGGGGGGAAAACAAACAAACAAAAAAATACTATCCCTCGGATTCTACACATTTTAACTCCTATCTCTAAGTACATTACATCCACCTGCATCATACATGTGCCATATATGCCTCATGGCTTCACCAGCAGGGAAATGCCAGCTGCCTCTGAAGCTTTGCCCTTACCCCTGGGATGGCCCACTCCCCACAGTCTCTCCTCTTGATGGCCACAAACTGCAAGATGTTCTTGCCAGAAACCGGATGAGCAACTTTATTGCCACTTCCATCCCTTTTCCATCTGCAGAAAATGACAAACAAGAATATGTTTTGCTGCTTCTTGACACATGGGCCTGAGAGAGGAACAGCAAGTACCTGGAACCTGTGTGGTGACAAACAAAGCAGAGAATGGACAGTCAGGGGCAACCGACAAATGCCATCCAGCACGACTGCAACCACAGGCAGAACACTGAGGGTTTTCCTCAGCCTAAAGGGCAGAAAATGCCCATGAGGCATGTTTCTGCAGCCAGGCTGGTAGCAGCAGTTCCTCTGAAAGCTCTCCGAGCTGCACTTGTGCTAATTCATACTAACAGGATGAGAATGTTTCTGCTGGACCAGAATGGTCACACAAGCTGCAGCAGCACACGACAAAGCCACAAGTAGCCACCATCACCTTCAGTGAAGAACTAAAAACTACCAATAGGCAGAGCAAAAAACTGTCTAAATAAAAAAATAAAATAAACCCAATTCCAGCATTTACTTCCAAGGAAGCAATTCAGTAGCACTGGCATCCTTCTGGAAAGGGGAAGAAGTAAAATGCATCAGGATGATTTTCCACAATGGTTCTGTCTTCAGCATGACACTTCTGGCTCACGCTTCTGTTAACCACACAATCTTTTCTGAATACTTTGTGTAAAATGGTTAGCAGTACACACACACCCTGCTGGGAAAAGCATATCAAAACAAAGCATACAGTGACAAAAAGAGCATCCTAACCCCACCTCCTCCTATCACAGACTAAGTTAGTATTTCTTACATAACAAAAGCAGAATGAGCTTACATATAGAAAACAACAGAGAAAATGGCCATGAAATGCAACATCCTACCCCGAGAAGCAGAAAAGCAGCAAAATGCATGGGTTTTTTTCCCCTACTGCAGGGTACCTTGCAGTTACCTGTGCCTTACCTGGTTACAATAGGATCAGCAGCATGGTTTGGTCCCCAGCGCCCCAACAATCCTCTGCCGGTGAGGCCAGTCCTTCCCGCTGGATTGCTGAAATAAATGCCACAGTACATGACCCATCTAGTCCTGAACTGGTTCCAGCTGGAAATTAAGCCCAGCCACACCCAGCTCCTCTGATCTCTGAGGACCAGCTGAAACAGAAGAGAGTTTATTTTCTGCTGAATTTCCAAACCCTTAACACATTAAATGTATTTATTTCCCCACATTCAAAACATTCTACAAAAAATGAAAAACCAAACAAAAAACCCAACGAAAACAAACTCAAAAAAAAAACCAAACCCACAAATCAAGATTAAATAACAAAAAAGGGAGGGACAGCAACACGTATTTTGTGTTAAAGCACATACATTCTTTAAAGGGCAAGAGACACAATACGTTTTTCTCATTCATCAACTTAGATTCATCAAACTAAATTCCATTTTTCTCTCTTGGCTTTGTCCTAGCAGGTACCATGTATTGGAACTGACAGACCTGTAAGAGCACTGAAACTACACCACTAAAATGAATATGCAAATAAAAACCCCATACTCACCGGGGTCTCCCATTTTCAACCACATACAAACCATTCAGACTCTTCCTCTCCACTTCTCCATCTCTCTCATTGAATTTGGGAGAAAAACCTTCATCGCTGTGTGGCATATAAAAAGAGACAAATTACAAAACACAAAAGCTTATATGCCAGCCATCAGACCAGCAACACCCTTTTGAGTGCGCTGATGAGCAGTTTTTACCAGAACTCGAGTTGCAGGCCCTCCCTTTTCTAAAGGAGGCCATGAAGTCCTAACCTTTTCTGATTACAGTCCCTCTGTATTTAGTTCTGCAGGCAAAAGTGCAGAATCCAAGTATTTAATATTGCATCTCTCTCAATCTTCACTTAGACAAAGTGTTTCAAAAGTATTTTTGTTAAGATTAGAGGTGTAGAATCACAGAATCATTTTGGTTGTAAAAGACTCTTAAAATCCTCAAGTTCGATGCAGCACTGCCAAGCCCACTACTAAATCATGCCCCCATGTGCCATATCCAGGTATCTTTTAAATACCTCCAGGGATGGTGAGTCCACCAGTTCCCTAGGCAGCCTGTTCCAGTGCCTGACAAACTTTTTGGTGAAGAAATTTTTCCTAATATCCAATTTAAACCTCCTCTGGCACAACATGAGGCTATTTCTTCTTGTCCTATCCCTTAGTACTCGAGACAAAAGTACTGACACCCACATTGTTACACAGTCACAAAAAAAAAATTTGTAATTAGTTCAACCTTTCATATTCCCTGAGTCAGAGCACTCCCTTCAAAAACTACAATTACACTTTCTTTTTTCATGTTGCATTCCAACCATGAATAAACAAACAAGTATATCACTAAAATGTTCTTCCAAATTTTTAAGGAGAATTAGTTTTTTATTTAGCTTACAACATAGAGAAACACGTGCACAGCATCAACAGCTGTCCATTATTCCAATCCCAATTATCAGCTCAGTAAAATCATGTATCAAAGACCTTCACAACAATCCAAACTACTCAGTTCCCTAACCATCACTTTCCTTAATCTTGACTCGAACACATCACTGTAGAATCACAGATCACTTAAGATGATCTTGATAACTCAATTCATGATTATTTCCTGCTTTCATGTTCACAGGGGAAAAGAGCCACCATATCCACTCACTTGATTTGGGGATCTGCCCAATTGGGTCTGGCCAAAACAGACTTTGCAGTGTACTCCACAGGATTATAATCTTCCCACTTAGTCAGCCAGCCCACTTTATCTTCAGGAACTTGGCAACGCTCAATGTGTGATCCTGGATATGGGGAGGTGAGAGCTTTTCTGTGGTGGAACTTCAAATTATAACTGTTGAACATGTTTACAGGATGGAGACTGGACCAACAGCTTGCAGATAAATTACTAAAAGAAAAAAAATAACATCTCATTTATTATGTTTTAACATGCTCTTTAATTCCCAATCTTAAAAGTACATTACAGCACGTGGAATAGACTCAGCTCTTTCACAGACTCAATTAGGTTGGAAAAGACCTCTGAGATCATCACAGCCAAACTAGGAACAAGTGTCGTCGTGTCACCTCGTCCAGTCTTTCCTTGAACACGTCTCGGGATGGTGATTCCACCACCTCCCTGCGCAGTCCATTCCCCCGTCTAGTGAAATTAGAAGAAATTTCTCCCAATATTCAACTCACGAAACGCCTGAAGTTTCGTGAGTTAAAAACCTTTACCAGAGACGTGGGAAAGGGCAAAACCGCTCTTGTACTTTCCAGCAGTTACAACACTTTAAGGCACAGCCCCGATTGCCTTTCCCCCAACGGGGCACCCTGAGGGACACCGCACACATCGGCCAAGCTCCTCCTCGGCGGGCAGGGGGTGCCCGGCATTCCCTCGGCTGAGCCATGCGGCGGCTGCTCCCGGCGGAACAGGCCGCCGACGACTGGCAGCGACACCGGGCCCCGACCCAAGCTCCCGCGGCCCCGCCGCCGCCACAGCCCGTCGTACCTGCGGGCAGAGCGGCGCTGGGCAGCGCCCCGGGCGCTCAGCAGGACGGAGAACGAGAGCACGACTACCGCCCGAGGCACAGCTCCGGCCGGCAGCGGCATCGGCCGCGCCGCGACCGCACCGCCAGCGATGCCGCCTCCGCCTCAGCCCCGCGGCCAGGCCGGGGCGCTGGGCCGGCGATGCGAAGCAGCCTGCTCCAGGATGCCGCTATCCCGCTCCAGAATGCAGCTTTTGATCCCACTCCTTGCCGCCCCGCGCTGTACAAGCTGGCCCCGCATTGGCGACGGGAGCGACGTCAAAGGCAGCGCCTGGTGCCGGCTCAGGCTGGGGCGGAGCTCCGTCGCCAGGGCATTCCCGCAGTGCCGGGACGTGCACCGGCTCTCGGGAAAGGGTCGCTAATACATCCGTGTTTTGCTTGCCGCTCCTACATCAGCGCTGTGTCCCCAGCATTCCCAACCGTATCCGTGGGCAAGATCCTGGGAGAGAACACAACCAGGCCATTTGACCCAAACAGACTAAAGGAATATTCCATGCCACATGACGTCAGCTCAGCGATAAAACATAAGGAAAGGAAGGGGAGGGAGGGTATTCGTAATTTACAGTGTTTGCCTTCCGGAGCGACAGATGTATGCGCAGAAGCCCTGCTTCCCGCGGGGAAGTAGAGAATAACCTTTTCTCTTTTATATATTTTACTTTAACCAACTAGCTTATCCCAAGGTAGGAGTCTCCATTTCCCGTTACTGTCCCTCCCCTGTGGAGCCCGAAAACGGACGGACAGCGCGACTCGGAGCACACCCGCCCCCGGCCGAGCCCTTGCACCGCCCGCGGACCCGCCCCGTGCCCAGCCGCGCTCCGATTGGGCGCCAGCCCCGGCGGCGGGGCCAGGCTGCGGGGCGGGGGCGCTACGGGCTCCAGGACAGTTCGAGCGCCAGAGAAGCTCCGGGAAAACAATGAATCTGTTTCTGGAGCTTCTCCTGTTCCT